>VVHJ01001858.1:0-10374 GCA_015107715.1 Tylochromis polylepis
GTCTGCTGTGTTCTTTGGACTTCATGGTGTTGTTGCTCCCAATATTCTCTTAGACAACCTCTGAGGCCGTCACAGAGCAGCTGTATTTGTACTGACATTAGATTACACACAGGTGCACTCTTTTTAGTCATTAGCACTCATCAGGCAATGTCTATGGGCAACTGACTGCACTCAGACCAAAGGGGGCTGAATAATTATGCACACCCCACTTTGCAGTTATTTATTTGTAAAAAATGTTTGGAATCATGTATGATTGTCGTTCCACTTCTCACGTGTACACCACTTTGTATTGGTCTTTCACGTGGAATTCCAATAAAATTGATTCATGTTTGTGGCTGTAATGTGACAAAATGTGGAAAAGTTCAAAGGGGCCGAATACTTTTGCAAGCCACTGTAAATAGTCTGTTCTGTGACATTCTGTACTTAAAACTTCTAACCAGAATTGATCATTTGTTTTTTACCTGGTGTTAAATTACTTCTCAAAGAAGCTGAGTTAGTATTATTTGATTCTTTTTCTATTTTGAAGAACTCCAATGTGAAGACCAAATTCAAACATACACTAGCCTCTCAAGACTTTAAACACCTTGTTATGTGACTCTCAGCTTCAACTCATTGGTTCTTTCTGAAGATACAGTCTCCAAAAAATACATTTATGTGAATGCTTATGAATAAAATGCAGGATGTGCTGTGATTTTAAACTAATGCATTGCAACAGGAATAAATAATAGCATTTGGATTAGTGATTCTATATTCCAAACAGGTCGAGATTTGAAGAATATTTAACCACGCATATGGAAAATGGAAAAGTAGAAACATTTGTTTCCTATCTTACCAGATGTCTGCGAAGTGAAGCAAAAAGCATCAAACCGATCATTGTTTTTATCTTTTGGCCCATAACTGCGGATGCCCGAAGGCAACTCGCCTCCACAAACTGGTCGTGGGTGAATAATCGGATAATGAACAGTGCCATCATGGAGCCAACCTGCATTGCACCAGTCCAAACCCTCAGTCCAAGCTGCAGGAAGAGACAAAATAATAAAGCTGACCAAGCAGTAGATAGCATTTGTTGAATGGGAATAAATGCTTTGAACAGTGTGTGGGGTACCTCTGTAAAGCTGGTTGTATGTGGCTAATGTACCATCTTGCGCAACACAAGCCTCTTTGGCTTCTTGGTAATTGAATCTGTAACGGCCATCTTTACTCTGATATGGGAAGACCACACCTACGAATAGAAGGCCTGTTGTCAGTGCTGGTTTTTCTCTGCCCTGGCAAAATGAGTGCCCCTATGAAGCTATGGGAACATTTCAAAATAGCCTGTATATCTTTCACATCAGTGGTTCTCAGATTATTTTTTTCCTGGCAGACCCTTCTTGATAAGCAGGAGAAAAAAAAATATCCAAGTGGAATTTTAGTGAAATAAAGTAACCATAAAAACATGGGCAAACCTTATTTTCTCTACAAAAAAATCCTGTTTATTCTCATGTGTTTTTGCCCCGTGGCTCAAACCACAAATACCAGAAATACCCTTTTTTAGCTAGTGTATACCATATACGAATAATCAGACATGTACTGATATTCTTTAAAAGCAGATACGAAAATATTTATTAATCTTTACCTTCAATCCTCAAAGTAACAGTGATGCTCTCATCCTCGATGCCGTTGACCAGCTCACAGCGATACATGCCTTCATCTTCCAGCTCAAGACGGCCGAGCTGCAGGGATGCGTCCATGGCATGAGCCTTCCGCAGAGAAGCTCGCTGACCAAGATGGCCGTATGGCTTGAATGCAAGTGCATTGGATATCATGATAATATTTTCTGGTCCAACATTCTCTGATTCCGTTTTTGTCCATTTAACCTTGTAATGGCTGGGTTTTGTTCTGAGGATACATGGTAAGGTGACATTATCTCCTCTTTTACCAGTGACATCTGCAGAAACAGGCGGCTCAAGAAGATACTTTAGCTTTTTGGAAGCTGTGGGTGAAAGAACATTGAGCATCAGTCAGTCATAAATAGAACACTAAGGGAAACCTCCACTGTGACAACTGTTTTGGGTAAAAGTACAACTTGTTTGCACCACACTGAGTGGTGTAGTGTAATTTTTCTGCAGTGCAAAAGTTTGATTTTTACCCATTCAGGTTAAAGCTTTAACATTTTCTTTACAAGACACTTTTTTAGTTTGTTTTTTGGCAAAAATGTTTTCATTGATACTCATTAAAAAAAAAAAAATTCAGTCTAATTCAGTGATGCTTTTTTAGAGTGGGTCAACAACAGTTCTAACAGAAGGCTGGATTGGTTGGGTCTTTGAGCAAGATACTAAACCCCCAAGTTCCCTCTGATGCACTTTAAGTACTCCGATTGAGTAGTGCTATATAAGTTCTACTCTGTCTGTGACTACAAGTAGCCTTCTACATTGTACGCAGTCACATATTTTCTTTTCTTTACAGTATTAATAAAAAATGTTCTCCTCACATGTAAGGACTCTTTTAATGCAGATAGTAAATACTGTCCTGAAGATGAAATTTAATCTATACTTGCATTTTACATAAGAACATAAGACAAAACTCTGATCAGGAGTTCAGTACTGGGCAATATTGGTAACATCCACAAATCTGAATTATTTTTCTTCTTTTATGTTTATGTGTAGCTGCTCAGTGCATTTCTTCAACCCCGCTGGTTGAGTCGCTGGGCAGGGGTTTAAAGAACCAGGACTAATAGTCACAGATTATATCATCAAAAATGAAGCAAGATATGCAGTAAATTTACAAGTATGTGCTGAAGCCAGTACATGAATATAGAACTGCAAACCATTACCAAAACGTCATCCATCATGTGATAGTAATGGGATTTTACCTGCTCTCTCTGATGTATATAAAGCTGAAGACCAGGTGAAGCACCTTGATATCAATAAAAGAATCACTGCACAGTTCATTATGAAGGGTGTCACTCTTCCTCCTCCTGTCATTCATGAGAAAACAGAATAATATTTTGTTCTCACACACGGCCTGGCATCATCAAGCAATAAAACTTTCAGTTAAGAAAAATTGTGGTAAATGTTACAGTCCGATATGTTTCCCAAATTTTTAATCTGAAATTAGCAAAGGCAAAGACAGTAACCTGCGTAGTTGAGAAGATACAGCCGTTCGGTCATCCTCCAGCATTGTCCAGCACGATGTTTTCAGAGTCCAATCAGAAAATTCTCTGGATAAAGCTTGACTTTGTTTCTCCACTATTTATCTCTGTTGGGTCCTCTGTCCAATCACCAAATGTTCAGCTGTCATCAGTCTCTAACTATTACTCCCTCTCTTCCCTCACTCTGGTCATATGGTCCACTCTGTAATCGACAGTGTGTAAACTGGACTCTTGTACCCTCTACTGCTGTCCACCATATGAAGATCTGATATTTAAAAGCTTTGTGTCTGTTTCCGTTTATAGCCTTTCTTTCTTTGTGTTTGTTAAATGTGAGACAAAATATGAAAAACAAGTTTAGTTTTCTCTAGAGGATTATAACTATGAATGAAACAGGCATTAGCACTTAAAATTCTACATTTTGGTATTGCTGGTCAAGGTACAAACACTGATTTGTAAAACATGTCATTATCTGATTTGTTTAAAAATGCAAAGAGAGCTGACACATTCTAAACCTCTCTGTGGTAGACGTTGCCTTTGGAACATGTGAATTATTTATTAATTGTCCATTAATGTATTAACTGATCAAGTAGTTTGTGTTTTGTGTCTTCTTACTTATGCTTTTGTTTTACGCACATGTAAGAAGGAGAACAGTATTACACATTGAAACAAAGAAAAACTTTGATCAAATCTGCACACTTTTCTTACATTGCCTTGTCCTGTCAAAGAGCACATTGTACGATAAAGTGCATAGAGTGATGAGCCATCTCTGAACCCTGTAGACAACAAGTTAGCCTGTGTATTCTAACCTTTCCCATAAGGTCGTTGCCAAAGAGCACTATAATATGCATTGAGCCATCTTTGTTATTGCCCACATGGCTCTGGGGGCAGTGGGAGAGGAAGCTGTATTGGACCTAGTTTCCTATTCCACCATGGTCCTCGGCACAAGGGCGGCATTGTGAGGGTCATGATCTCCACACAGTGACAGCAGGCAGGAGACACACAAACACCGTCCAATGTGGAAAAAAGATTAAATGATGGGATTCTTCTGTTTTTGCTCGTGTTGCTTCCCCATTGTGCTCCGTCATCAATGGGACTCTTTCATGTCCTTCAATTAGTATTCGCACAAACACCTCTAGGTGACAACAACCAAGTGGCTCTACAGAACTCTCTCCACATACAGTATCAATGCATGCCCAGCAATCCTTTCAACATGAAGTTTTTTACATACATTTTGTGGTCCACAGAGGATGAATCCTAATGATCCTTACTGCACTTTCACTCTAAGTACACCTCATCATTCAATAGCTTGTACAACCATTTTTACATGCAATAACCTGATGTAATCTTTTTTATAAGTCTCTGTCTTCGTTATGGAGAAATTCTGGCATGCTCTTCATTACGTTGCTTCATTTTTTTAAGGTTTGAAGGTATTCTTTTGTGCACAGCTCTCTTCTGCACTTTGATCGGACCATTAAAACACTTTGATTCTTTCTTGTTTCAGTAATTTTATTTTAGATTTGCTGCTTTGCTTGGGATCATGACCCAAGCTTTAGCTGGCCTCACATTCAACTGGTATCCAGAAGAGTTCATGGTTCACTCAATGTGTCCTGTGGCTAAATCATCAGTTGCTATGAGGTGTTTGGTTTTTGCCAAATGTGGTGCTGTGCATTATGACCAAAAGTATCCACTTTGGTTTTGTCTCTCCAAAAGACATTGTTCCATAAGTCTTTTGATTTATTTAAATACAAGTTTTTAAATCTTGCTTGATTCTGGGATAGCTGAATATTGCTTGGAGAGCTTTATGCTGTTGATGTGAATTTGTGTTGTATAGTCTTCGTTTAGGGCACTTGTCATCTTTTCCATTCATTTTGAGCTCCTCTCCTTTTCATTAGTATTTGGTTTGGTGGGTAAGCAGCAGAAATGTTGCCCTCTGCAGTTTAACTATCATAAAGACAATAAGTAACTTTGTCATAGTGCCATCATGTGGTAGTTTCAATACAATTTTTTTTTTTTTTACACTAAACTGAGATCTATATTTTTCAACAAATTCTTTATTGAAACAGTTTGCTTAAGTTACTTCAGCTCTGTACTGTAAATATAGGAAAGATTCAAAAACCTCGCAAAAATATTTTTCCTCTTCTTTTCACTGCAACTCTTTGGCTCATTTTCTTATATTCTGCAGCCGCCTAAGGCTCACACTTACTTATTTCAGCCTGCAGGTAAATGCTCTCTCACTCCATTACAGTTAATTTCCATGTTGTTGATGGATGTGTTCTTAGTGTTTTGCGATTTGCTTTTTGAAGCACTAAGCAGGGCTGCAATTCACAGAGCCAGTTAAATGTATTCACCATTTTAATCTCAACACATTTGATAACTGTTCAGTCCATCTACAGTTGATGAGTGGGGCTGATATGAGAGCTGGTTGACCTGCCTGCAACCCTGATGTAGTACTGATGCGTGACTCTGTTGACAAAATCTGTGAAAAAGTGCTGGGGTCATGAAAGTGCCTCGTGGTAAAAGTATGTACTCGCTGGCAACACTTCTACATCTCTGAAACTTCACCATGTAAAGACACATTACCCTAATTTCTAACATACTTACAAATACCCTTCTTCTTGAATCCCATGCAGAGAGTGACAGTTTGTGAGCAAAGTGACAAATTTACCTTCCTTACAGTTTAAAAAAAATCCAACGTTAATGAGTGACTGGAGGCACTTCCTTGTCTGACTAGGTTTCCCGTGTCTTCCCTGTGCAAGTAAATGTGGGCGCCTTTTTTGTCTTTGCATATTTCATCTAAGTGCTGGGAGTCTATAATAAAACCTTTTGACCTTTTGATTCTTATGAAGCATATGATGATCTTTTATAAGAAATGTAAAACTGAAAGCTGTTTTCCACCCCTTTCCTGCGCAAGTTTAATTTTACGTCAAGTAATGTGCATAAGCTTACAGCTGAAATGTGTAAAACCAAAAGTGACATGGTTCTTTTTCACAGCCAGCTCTTAGGAGAAATAATGCATTTTTTTTCCCTGTTACTTTCAGAGGTCCTTGTAAACTTTCACCGTCCTTGTAACCAGAAACCGGTCTGTTCCCCATATGGGCACACACTGTTTCTTAGAAAACAGTTCTCAGAAAATGTCAACTGACTGTTACACTGAAAATGAAGTTGCTCGTATTTAAAACCAAAACAA
This sequence comes from Tylochromis polylepis, assembly GCA_015107715.1. Classification (NCBI taxonomy): domain Eukaryota; kingdom Metazoa; phylum Chordata; class Actinopteri; order Cichliformes; family Cichlidae; genus Tylochromis; species Tylochromis polylepis. The sequence goes on from VVHJ01001858.1 coordinate 6,318, forward strand.
CAAGCTGAAAGATGTAGAGCTGAGGTGCACTACAGAGTCGGGCTGTAATTGTAGATGAGTTCATCAGTAAGGGCAAATGTTTTTACATTAAACAAAACACATTTTAAACCATGCAGGCTGCCGGATGGAAACACCGGTCATTATTACCAGTCCTTTACTTACCTTTGTATACTTACCATTCACCCCTTCACTTCCCTTCACATTTTCCATGCTCAGTTGACTCAAATGTTACCAGTGAACATAACTGAAAGTAACAGTTCACTTTCCAAATTTAGCAGCATTTTTTTGTTGTTGTTTGCACTGTCTAAAAATTAAGTAAATAAGAAAAAAACTACATTGACGTTGAATAGGATATTTGCTCACTGTGACAGTCTCACTGACTTGTCTTTATTTATTTTTCCTTTTACATTATCACTGATTTTACTGTTTCACATCAATACAAAATTACGTTGTGTAAGGTTGTGTTTGGAATGTCAATAGGATAGTGTCATATTTTAGTAGTGTGCTGTAAGCATTTAAACATTTCCGTAATGCCATTTCTGTAGTGCGCTGATGGTTGTCAAGTTATCAGTGCAATGTGTCATTTGACTCTGTCCATGATTTTCTACAAATCACGTTTTCATGGTATGATGATTATTGTGATAGAAGACATGTGACACTTGCTAGTCTCGAAGCACTGATGCAGATTATGCATTGACTGGCTGCTCAGATACCGCATTCTAATGAGAGTACTCATATCATATGACACTTCAACATTGTTTAGTTTTGATGAACAAAATGCTTCAATAAACATTGTTACACAGTTATTTATTTATTTATATAAAGAAGTTTTTCAAGTTTTTGCACACAGTGTTACAGTCCTTAAAACTGCTTTTTGAAGTTATTCAGAGGTGGACTTGCTGGTGCGTTTCCAATCATTGATACAGCAAGTCATCCAGGTCCTGAAGCAATAAAGTAACCCCACACCATCACAGTACCAGCACTATGCTTGCCTGTTGGTGTGATGCTCTTCAAATGCTGTGCTAGTTTTACACCAGATGTAATGAGATTCAAACCTTCCAAAAAGGTTTACTTTTGTCTTGTCACTGCACAGAATATTTTCCCAAAGGTCTTGGGGAACATCAAGATGTTTTGTTTTTTTTGGGCAAATGTGAGATAAGCTTTTGTGTTCTTTTTGATCAGCAGTGGATTTTGTCAATGGAGTAATTTTGATAAGCTGGCCACAACTGGGAAGGTTCGACACAGTAGCATGTTTTTTCCCTTAATAAATGAAATAATCATTTAAAAATTACCATCCATTCTCTACCACTTATCCTTTTCAGGGTCGCTGGAGCCTATCCCAGCTGTCTTAGGGCAAGAGGCAGGGTACACCCTGGACAGGTCGCCAGTCTGTCGCAGGGCTAACACATATAGACAGACAACCAGTCGCACTCACACCTATGGGCAATTTAGAGTATCCAGTTAACCTATCCCCACTAACTGCATGTCTTTGGATTGTGGGAGGAAGTCAGAGTGCCCAGAGTGAACCCACGCAAACACGGGGAGAACATGCAGACTCCACACAGAAAGACCCCGGCCTGATGGTGGAATTGAACTCAGGCCCTTCTTGCTGTGAGGCAATAGTGCTAACCACCGTGCCACCATGTTTCCCATTTAAAAGTTACATTTCATATTTATCTGCATTATATCAGGAAGGGGGAAAATACTTTTTCCTAACACTGTACATAATAAAAATTAATTAATTAATTAAAAACAGACAGCAGTAATTTGACCTGTTGTCCTTTACATGGAGTGATTTACTAATGAACATGAGGCTTGGGGCACAAGCTGAGTTAGTTGTGTAACACACATATGACAGTCATAGAAGTAGATATGACTCTCATAGCTGAAAGAGAACTTAACATTCCCATACATGTTTTTCCCCTTTGAGCATGGAGCTCCCTCCAGGTTGTTTCCTGCCAGAACTGGAAGCCAAAAACAAGAAAATGCAGAATCTTTGTGTGTGTGTCTGCGCGTGTATGTGTATGTGTATGTGTGTGTGTGTGTGTGTGTGTGTGTGTGTGTGTGTGTGTGTGTGTGTGTGGGGACACTCTTTAGGTACTAATCCTGTAACTAGTATACATATAGTAGATACTTTCAGCTTAAATAATCAATCATTTACCTCATAACTTATATTTACAAATATATGTAAACTATATATATGTAAAGTATTTCCTACAATGATGTAACTCTAACCCTAATTGCCACTATTTAAAGAAATATATATTTTGTCAGTTTTACACTACGGCGAGACATTTTGTCCTGGAGATATAACACATGTTATTATAATGAAAAAGAAAAAAAGTGGTTGAAGCTTCAAAGATTTTGCAAAATGTGATACTGTACTTTCAGATCCAGATGAAGTGACATAGATTGAATTTAAACAATGAAAATAGACAGTGTGATGTCACCCAAGTTGAGTATTCTGGTCATTGCCACCTTTACGTCTTGAAAGTTGGATATGACGAGTGAGAGGTGGATCTGAATGAGAAACCAAGGAACACTGCATGCTCATACAGCAGGGGCTTGTCCATCAAAAATAGCCACACCCTAAAGCATACCCTGCTTCATACTATGTCGACTATTTTATTCTTACTGGGATCAGCTTTTTCAAACTGCACATTATGTTGTATTCAACCAGATGTGAACCCAGCAATGATACTATGAACTCATTAGGAAAGTGTTTTCATTCAAATGTATTTTCATGCAGGTTTAAGACATTTCGTACAGGAAGCTATATCATTTTTTCAGGTACTGTCTATGGCTATAATAAAAACGCTATAACAAAAAAATTTGTTTCAAGTTATAGTAAGATCAGTTAATAGATGCATTTTGCTTTGCTCTGTTAAAAGGTCACATAGGCCTGGCAAAGTTCCCAGAGTAAAGTATAAAAGTGTGAAATACCAGTATAACTTCCCACTGTCAGCTATCTCAGTCTTACATAACAGGCAAGCTTAGTCTTGCATTTATCTCTTTTCATGTGGTGCCGGGGCTCTTTCTGTTTGTTGTTACTCTGATGGGGAGATTGCGTTATCAGTGGAACAGCGGAGCCAGTACTGCTCTGATGGAATGACAATAAGTAACACAGTACTACAACAACAACAAAAACTCTGGTATGCATGCTTGAACCCCTGGAGCTAGTTCACAATGAGTCAGGTGATACACCAACTACAATTATCTAACATAGTTTTCAGATGCACCTCTGTCCTGTAAGATCTGTAAAAGATGCCAAACATTCTAAATTTATCTCACACAGCAGCAATTCAGCCTTATCTCCGAAGAAGTGCAGCTGAGGTATCTTTTAAGTCTGGTGCCCCTTTGTCTGTCGGTTATTTTGTCTGTTTTGACATCGGCAAGACTGAGGAAAGCTACCTGGCCAAATTTTTATCAAATCATGGTTAAGGAAGAGCTTAGGAAGAACCCCTACCAAATTGTTGCAGGTTTGGATCACTTCACTTATAACTACATGACAGGACTTTGCCCTTGGCCAGCTGGTTGTGGGCATATTGTCACACCAAAGTTAGAATTTAGCTTAAATCTACTCACGAAGACAATGAAGCTACTATTTGTTTTTATTACTCACTTCAGTCAGAAATCCAGAATTGAATTCAAAATCCTGCTCCTCACATACAAGGTCTCAAATAATCAGGCCCCATCTTATCTTAATGACCTTGTAGTACCATATCACCCTATTAGAGCACTTCGCTCTCACACTGCAGGCTTACTTGCTGTTCCTAGAGTATTTAAAAGTAGAATGGGAGGGAGAGCCTTCAGTTTTCAGGCCCCTCTTCTGTGGAACCAGCTTCCAGTTTGGATTCGGGAGACAGACACTATCTCTACTTTTAAGATTAGGCTTCAAACTTTCCTTTTTGCTAAAGCATATATTTAGGGCTGGACCAGGTGACCCTGAATCCTCCCTTAGTTATGCTGCAATAGACGTAGGCTACCGGGGGATTCCCATGATGCATTGAGTTTTTCTTTTCCAGTCATCTTTCTCACTCACTATGTGTTAATAGAC
>VVHJ01001859.1:0-14790 GCA_015107715.1 Tylochromis polylepis
GACTCTGGATCCAATAGGAAGCCAGTGTAACTGAGATAATAAAGGAGTTACGTGTGAATATTTAGAGGATCGAGTCAAAAACCTAGCCGCAGCGTTTTGAACAACCTGTTCAGTTTTATTTATATAGCACCAAATCACAACAACATTCGCCTCAAGGCACTTTATATTGTAAGGTAAAGACCCAACAACAGAGAGAAAACATCAACAACCAAACGACCCTATTTGAGCAAGCACTTGGCAACAACGGGAAGGAAAAACTCCCTTTTAACAGGAAGAAACCACCATGGCGTTATCAGAGTAATTTTCTCAGGTGTTGCAAAGGTACTCAAACCACAGAAAGCATTACATTACTGTTTTTACTAGTTCGGCTTGGTTAGGGGATAGGAAAAATTGCTGCACATAGATAACATGTGAGAAGAACAAGTGGCGCTGTTGCATTTAGTAATGGATCTGAAATGGTTAGATCATTTTAAACACACACACTTACACATATATATACATACTGTACACACACTGCTCGCTGTCATTGGCCACTGTTAATTTCCTGCGACGCACATCACAGCACATGAAGACAGATAAGGATAAAGGATAAGAATCTAGACAGCCTTGTACGCCATGATTAATTTATTTCATATTCTGCTTGGCTAGAATAAATGTGCAATTAATATTTAATATTCCTATGCCTTTTCTCATGATTCCAACATGATTATGAGGGTGACACATAGTCGGTGTGCATGTTTGGGGGGTGAGAGAGAGAGAGTGTGAAGGAGACAGAATGAAATCATACGTTCTGTGAATCGCATTGTTAATACTCTTTGTGTCTGCGCAGTGTTGCTAATGTGACGTTTAAGTAATTGAAATTGAAAACAAAATTAGATTGAAAGAGACAATTAAATGAGAACAGGAGATGACTGGAGTAGAAGAAGACTCAGAGGAGAGAGAGAATCACAGCATTACCATATGTAGTTCAGTGTGGGGGAGGAAACAAGTCCTGACACAGTTTTTTTTTGTTTTTGTTTGCGCATCTAAACAATGCAAGGATAAATAGAATGAACCTATATCTTTATTTTTTAAGCTTTTTCAGTTTATCAGCATAAAAATAAACTATGAAGTTTAGTATTGTAGATCATGTGGATTATTCTTTCGGCCTGGGTAACAGGCTGAATACATACATACACAGAGATAAAGAGAGAGAGTTACAGATTTCATATAAATTAATAATACTACCCTTGAAATTATATTATTGTTCATAATTGAAACCTTAAAATAAGCCTGCTGAGAGGTCATTGGATATTAATAGTGTGATTTGCCGGATCCATAAAGCAATTGAAGGCTCTCGAAAAAGCTTCATGATACTACAGTAAAATTATATGATCAAAGTCCCACACATGCGTCCCTTTGAGAGTGTATGTAGTAAGAGATGGTGACTTATGGTGATGAAGTCAGCATGTTGCATGTGGACCTGCATGTCAACAAAAAGCTGACCAGTTGACCCAGCCTCTCTTTGTGAGGGAAGTTTGGATGGAAACGCTTGATCTGAACTAGAACCATTAACCTGTGCTTCAAATCGCCGCTCTGCGCCTGTAATGATACTGAATATTAGAGTTGGAAAAAGGCATATTTCTGTATGAAAATGAATAGTCTCTTTAGTGTAGACAAAGACACATGTTCCTGCCTTTTTTGCCTTGCATGCTCTTGTCATATGGTTGCAGTATTGCAAGTGGCGATAATAGGAAGTAAGAGGCACAGGCTGATGGAAAAGTTAATTAGAGGCCAGGACAGTCATCTCCACCTTCTGACCCATTTCCACCCCTCCCATCATCTCCATCTGCATCTGTCATTCACATTCCCACGACTGCTAATGAGTGTATTCTGAGGCATACATTATGTGTGCAGCTGTACCTTTTTCCCGGTTTAGTGCAGCTCATCTGTTTTTTTTTCTCCATCAGAAAGAGCGAGCTATTCGTTCCCACCATGTCTCCAATTAGAATCCCCTCAATTCATGTTTCTATCATTTCTCCCTCTTCTCTCTATCCTCTTGTTTCTCTCATCTGCCGGTGTTGGAAGCAGGTTGTAAAACAGCGTGCCTTATCCAAATGGAGACGAGCCCTGCGGTCACCGTAGTTTTGTTACTGAGGCAGAGTCACATTATTCTCTTTAGTCTGCCTGTGTGTACGCTTACGTGTGTATATGTGTGTTTTGAGGCTGTGCGTGACATTAGCCTCGCAGTCACAGGTAATGATCTCATATCCCCGCTGGTGACTGGAGGCACACAAGGAGAATTATATATACACACACACACACACACTGTGAAAGGGAAAGATGTGGAAAAGAGATTGGTATTGTAATGGTACTCTAATGGGTTACCTGACAAGTGCTTTTTCTTAATGTTATATCCCTCTCTCCCCCCTTCCTTTTTTCTCCCTTGCTCTCTTCTACAGGTGCATTTTCCCTCTTCGAGGAGCAGTGATATGGACACCAGGTGTGGTGACGCTGAGGTATGCATTCACTTCTGAGAGCACACACACTTGTGTGCTTTTAACACATTATGAGAGGCGCTGCCCTCTCATCTTATTTGTTCAGTCCTACCTTTTATTCATAAAGTTGATCAAAAATGTGACTCTTTCAGAGAACGCTATTTACTGTGTAACAGACTTTAGTGTCTGTGTGAATACAATACCGTGTGTGAAGCACTCAAATATGCTCAGTGAATGATAAAGTGTGTCCAATGCACATACCATGTTTTTGTCTACAATTCTTTGTTTTGCATTTTGTTGCAAAGCTTCAATTTGTTACACTTTGTTATTTGGAATATGACTATTTTCAATTTAATGCTAACAGTAGAGTAAACTCATATTAAATGCTAAAGACAAACTAGTACCTGTAAATTTCCCAGTAAAGCATCAGACATCCATGGAGGTTGTTGTCTGGGCTAAATGTGGTCAGCCACTCACATCTTTAAAAAGATGCCCCTTTGCATTTAAATGTGGCAGTAAATGGAAAGGTGAAGAGTTGTTTTTTTCAGGTTTTGACAAAGACTTCAACTGAACTATAATTTTAACCATAAAGTCATGCTTGCTCACAGGAATTTTCCATTGAAAGATGAAAGATGCCTAAATGGTACAAAGCTTTCAGAAATGGGTTAAACATTGTTTCAAAACTGAAATTTTAATATATGTACAGATCACATCTGGTTCTTGTTTCTTATTCGTATATTTGTTTGTTTTTTAAAATATGACATTTGACTGGCATTTTGTTTGGTCGCGAATTGTTGCGATCTGATAGCCACACAATGTCGGTTCCAGGTACACGTACAAATATTACTAATGGCAGCTTTTGTTTCAAATATGAAAAGTATATGTCAGCATCGTTACCAAATGCTTAGGTGGAATGGTGGTGAACTGGTAAGCAATTCGTCGCTCATATCAGGAAGGGTATGGGTTCAGCTCTTCTGGTGTTCTGAGAAGTTTTCAGAGGTTGTTTTTTTTTGATGCCGCATGGAGAAAAATCAGCCAAAGACATGGCTAAGAAATCATGCAATCAAGAACAACGTTCCATCATTTCCCATTTTTATCTCAACTTCAATGCAATATTTCTCAGTACTAAAACCAAAAAAATGTTGTTTATCAAACTGTTTCTGATACATGAAACTGCAAATAAACACAGCACAGTGAAGGTGGTCCCCATCCTTAAAACATTCCCGTCCCTCAGTACTCCACACACGCCGAGGGCTTCAATCTGGCCAGTCAGCCTGTCAAACGTTCCCACTTGGTAATGCGGACGGCAATCTGTAGCTTGTGGCGATAATGCTGCATGTAATGTGATCGATTGATGGGTTCTTGTAAACCTAGTTTTTAATCAAGCTTTTAATCAGAAGTTTAATCGTTTACGAATGTGCTACAAGTCCGCATTTATCTATTGTCATTATTACTTAAGCACCATAATTCAAAGAACAGACACAGTTTGACATCTTCAATTAAAGAATTCATGAAAAATAATCAAAGATAGATAAATGTTTGTTTTTTACATCTTTATTTAGAAGTTTTGACATTTTTGGAAGCATAAAAATTAATAAGAAGAAGTAAAGCGTAGAAATTTTGAAAGTAGACAGGTTTTCACATGCTGTGCCACATGTAGGAATGTCTTTTTCTAAAAATCTTTTCAGTGACCTGAAAAGACGGCTCAATCCCTTTCACGTTTTTAACCAAATCTTTATTTTGTTTAGATGTCTGGCATCTTTTCAAGGAGCTTTTGCTGGGTTGGTGGTGGCAAATTCCCAAAGGTCTGTCTCTGCAAAAAAAAAAGAAAAAGGAAAAATGAATGACCCAATAAAACCCAGAGGAAGAGAAAAAAGTGTCATGAAGGCACCTTTTGCAAAAAAAATCCGAGCCTGCTTTTGAAAAATCAATTCTGGATGGTAGCATTACACTTTATACTAACCTGGTGTCAGTTTGTATATAGGTCCAATCAGACAAATGAAAGTTCTGTTAGATTTCTTTAGCTTTGAATCCACCTGCTATCAGATCATGTGTTTGTTTGTTTTTTCTTCTCTTCTTGCAGCCTCTCACCCCCCTCAGACACACAATGATGCCCTTATATTCCTGGCTCTCAATTTTTCTATTTATACCCACTGAGATGAGCAATGAGCCCCAGGCATCCCTCACTCACTAACCAAAGTACACGTTGACTCACACTGGCACAGAAACACAATTTCTCCCTGAAACACAAGTATACACGTGTTTTGAGTTAAAGTTGAGGTGGAGGGTACAGAGTTTCATCAGCTGTGTATCTGGCCATATCTACTAAAGTAATGCAGTTAGCAATAGTGTGTAGCCTCAGAAAACACAGAAGACTGCAGTTCCTGCTGTGTCCTTGCTTTCAGCATTGTGCCTTCACAGCATCAAAAGGAAAAGGCATTCTAAAAACCAATGCCATTTTCTATTCTGCAATTTTTTAAACCTTCCTAGGTTTGTAAACATGAAAATGCTTTAAATAACAGAAACAAGGCAGTCTTGACAGAGCCATCAAGAGACAGAATCCTGAAACAACTTTGTGACAATAATGAAAACACATCCCAAAGCACAATATTTTTATTTTTTTTAATTCAACAGTGTTAGTAAATTTAATATTAATCTATAAAGTCACTTGACATTTTTTCTGAATCTCTGACACACAGAAAAGAGAGAGAAAGACACTGTGAGGTTAATACCAGTGCTATAAAGGAAACCTGTTCTGAAGTGTGGGTCTAGTAATTAACTCCAGTAATCAAAAACCAATTAGCAGCAAGCCATTAACCTGTTGTTTTTTTGTGACCTCAACTAAAAGGTGTGTTTATCACATTAAATACATGCCTGCACTCTTACATCTGCACATGTCCAGACATACTGTACAGGCTATCAAACACAGAGGGAAGCAAAGAAAGCTTGAGTACTACTGTGTAACTGAACCAGTAAAAAATGAATGAAGACAACATCCATGAGAACCAACCTATTCTGCATTATTTATAGTATTGAGCAAGCACTAAAACTATTGTCAGCTTGATTTGTTCCACCTCCCTACCATCAACCCTCCCCTGACTTCACCTGTTATAATAGGATACTCACTAACAAGTGAGCATTGTGACTCTTCAGCACAGTGTGCGGTTGCAGTTGTATGCCAATATAATGGTATAAAAATGGATGTGTTTTTTTGTTTTTGTTTTTACATATATTTGCTCATTGTCAGTATTTAAAAAAGCATCAAAAACATGTAAAAACATAAATTAGTATTTTACGTTTATCAGAAAAGGCATTAAAACACAAGCTGTATAGATGTGCTTTTGTTTTTGTGTATATATTAGAAAAATTTGAGATAGCAGACAGCAGTAGACACACACTGCCAGTATAGGAGAATGTCTGACTAGCAGGTGCTTAATATGTTTAATCATTTTGCTCCATATTTAGTTAGAAATCAAATAAAAGGCTTTTTCTTGAATAATTTTCATGAACTTAAATAAACAGAAAAATAAAGTAAAGCTGCAAAATAGTCTACAAAACTGATGAAAATTAAAGCTTCACTGACAACTTAATTCATGGACAAAACACATCAGCTCATGCTAATGTTGCTGGTAATGTTATCACCGCTGCGCCTGTCACTTAAAACCCTGTTAATCTTTTCCTGCTAATAACCTTCTTTAATTACTTCCCAGGCCCAAATTATGTTCCTATTATGATACATATATACATTCACATAATATTTAAGCATGGGGTTTATGTATTTCTGTGTTTGTTTTCTTGTTTTTTTGAAAACTCTAAAGTGGGGGTGTCAAACATAAGGCCCGGGGGCCAAAATTGGCCCGCCAAAGACTCCGATCTGGCAGCTGAACAGCTTTAGAACGTATGAAGGAGTGCATAGATTTTGAACTTTTAACTGTCTTTTCACATGTTTTGCAGCTTTTCCTATTGATAAAGACCCCCTCATCTCCTCCCGCACCACCCCCACCACCATCACCAATACCACCACTTTTACCATCACCCATTGCCATTCATACTACACCAAAGTAATCAACAATTAAATAACAAGCAATTACCTTTTAGAAATGTTCCTGTTATCATCCACTATTTACTACAGAAATTTCTTTTTTTATATTTTACAATTACAGGACAGTTTGGGTATTGAACTTCCAGAACTTTTACTGTAAGTTTGCACATTTATCATGCACTTTCACTGGTACGGCTCACTTAAGATCAAAGTGGACTGTATGTGGCGCGCGCTGTAAAATGATTTTGAAATCCCTGCTCTAAAACATAATTGTCTGTTTTTGTTTTGTGACACAACCTGCTATGAGCACATCTGGTGGCCAGAAGCTGTTGGGTATTTGGGCCATGTAAAACTGGTGAATTGGTATCGGTACATAACATAACATTAGTATCATAGATATAAACAAATCTGAAAACCTGCTGGTTTAGGGTGTCTAGACTGAAAGTACATTGAGTTCAGGATGGTGGTAGGGCTCATAGCTGTCATTATAGAGGGATGGGATACCCTTTTTTCCCCCCTCGTTCAAGGTAGCTAGAGGGCGTCTATGTGTGCATATTCCCATGTCTGCATGTGCAAATGTTTTAATGAAACATGATGAAATATGATGGATCCTCCCAGAGGCAGAAGCCCTCAAAGTTACACATCCTGATAAAAGCACAAATGTGTGACATTTCTGCTTCACATTGTTGTGTTTAACCCCCTGCAGGTTGATACACATGCACACGCACACACACACACAAAGATCCCTTCCCTTATCAACTACTCGAGTCAACCTTGTTCTGTTTTTCTTTCAGTTTATTTATATATGAGAGTACATGAGAATACATACGAGCCACTCACCCAGTTTGGGGGTCACTGCCCCAAGTGCTCAGATTACCACAGGGACCACTGGTCCCTTCACCTTCCACTTCTTGTCAAGCTCCTGTCTCAACCACTCTAGGGGGCATTTACCATTTTGATTTTCAGGCCATACTCAGCACAGATGTTCCTGTATACTATGTCAGCCACTTCATTATAGCGTTCCATGTATGCCTTGCCTACTACCATCTTGCACCTTGCTGTTATGTGCTGAATTATCTTAAGGGCATCTTTGCACCGCCTGCACCTGGGGTCTTGCTTGGTGTGGTAGATCCCAGCCTCTATTGATCTCAACCTCAGAGCTTGTTCCTATGCTGCCATGATTAGTGCCTTTGTGCTTTTTTTCAGTCCTACCAACCATTGGTTGAATTTTTCTGTAACAGTCATATATATATATTCCTTTCTGATCTATTTTCCACCTCAAAAAGCCATCTCTCCCCATCTCCACATGCTCTTTTCCTCTCTTCACATCTGTCAGGTGTTTGATATCCTGATACATCTGAGTTACTGAAGAGTGGCATGCTTTGATAGCTGCAGTTGAACTGTGATATTTCATCTTCAGAAGGGGGTCCAGTGTCAAATCTCCATGCCATCAACCTCTGCCATCCCTCTCACTTTTTAGTTCCTTCTTTCTGACGCACACGCGCACACACACACACACACACACACACACACACACGTGTGTGTGTATTCATATCCTTATGGGGACATCTCATTGACATAATGCTTTCCCTTACCCTAACCCTAACCATCAAAGATGAATGCCTAACCCTAACCCTAACCCTAACCCTGACACTAAAACCATATTTTGAGTCTCAAAAATCCCTTCAAACTTGTGGGGACCAGGATTTTGGTCCCCATGAGGGCTGTTGGTCCCCACAAGTATAGTAAACTTCCAATTTTTGGTCCCCACAAAGACATCTAAACAGGTACACACCCACAACTCTGGATGTGTGGCTAAATACAGGAGAGAGTTGATGAGAGAGGTCATTGTATACTTGTGTGTGCATTTGGCTCATCACTTAATCTCGTTCTTGTGTAGATGGGTCTCTCAAATTCACCTCCAGACATATTGATGCCTTGTCAGAGGAGACTGTGTCATTCATAGGTGTCTACTGATTGTAACAGTTCTATTGTATTGTCATGTGACCACAGTGGGCATATTTGATTGCCGTATAGAGATACAAGACTTCGAACACATGGCTACAATTGGCTCTTTAACAAGTGAAATAGCTTGTGTTGTGAAGACACACAAATAATAATGACTCAACTCCTGTTCTGTGGGGGTTGGGGTATTCCAGCTTGATGGTGGTGCATCTATAACTGACAGCACCAAGCCAGAAAAGGCACATAGTTAACAACTGGTTTTAGCTCATTTAACATTCAAACACAGATAGAAACTTTGAATGCTACTTATTAAATGCAGTGGCCCCCAACTTGTCTACCGTGTAAATGTTTCTATTAGCTCAGCACTGGCACTTTAGACATCTTTTCTGTCATTTTGCTAAAATGCAGTGTATTAGCCTATATACTGAAACTGTTTTCACTTCCTATCTTATCACATCTTTGTTGAGTTGTGATAAGATATGGTTTGACCTTTGATTTCTATGCAGAAATTTCCCCAGTCATATGTACAGCTTATGTTTAACCCTGAAGCAGAGCTATGCTCAGGCAATTAGAGCGCTGCTTTTGTTGCCTTTAACGAGTTTGACCAGTTTTGCTGATAATATGGACAAATTTCCATTCTTTCTGCTCTTCATTTTTTTCTTTCCCCCTTTTTTTGCTCTCTGTCCGTATTTTTCTTTTTTCCTCTCCTATCTCTCTCTTTGTCCCCTTGCTGAATATGTGTGAATTAGATAAATCCTAATCCTCTGAAATAAATATTCTTTTTGAACAGTACACTGGAGCTGACCGTCAGATCATATCCATCTGGACATTCCCATGGATTACCCTAAAAGAGTTGTGTGTGTCCACAGAAATGGGTGTGTATGTGTGTGTGCGTAAGTGTGTGACAGGTGTTAATGGAAGGAGAGAGAGCTATCTACTGATTTAGCGACATCCAGTGCTTGGCAGTAGCAGGGTACACTACAAGTCAAATGAATTTAGAATACAAAATATGAGTCGAAGTTACACTCTAAATATCTAGTAATTAACAGACAGTTACATTCTTCAATCAACAGATTACATGAAGGGATTACTTTTTAAAGTCTGCCGTCACCATAAAGAATACTAATGCAGGTCTAATTGTCTAGTGTGCTACTGCATCTACTTATACTGCCTACTCAGTGACATGCAGTGACTTTTGCAAGCTGAAAGAAATACTGCTCCCCCACTGTTTAACAAAATATACTGTCAAAATATACTGTACCAGATTAAAAATTTTTACTGCCTGTCTTTTGTTCTTCTATATAAGCTGACAGCCTCATGTATCTTGCTCCCCTCTATATGGACATTTTCACCTTTCCACACTCCTTTTTGGCTGATTAATTGTAAAATCTATTTTATATTAATGTTATTCCACAGTGATATATCATATTCTGTAAACTCATATGTTTATAGTGTTTTCCCTGTGAGGACCATGCATCTCTAAATAAAGAGCTGTTAAAGAGCTCAGAAAGACAGATCTACACATTGATTCAAAAAGCATATTAAAATATATTTATAACAAAAAAAAAATTCACAACTGCATTTAAAGGCTTGAACACTGTGTGACATGGTTAACTGTCAAACAGATGGCTAAACCTTATACATTCAGTCAACCATATGATTTCTCATAGTGCTGATATAGCCTGCACCTATTCAACCTGCCTGCTTCATTTAACCAGGATACTGGGATAAAGCAAGATTTGGTGTTCCTCTCCACCATCAGGGCTTTCCTTGCTAACGTGCTGAAGGAGTTATTACAAACTTCTTGATACTGCACTGTAACTTCTCTACCTCACACACTGGCAAAGGTGATTAGTAAACCAAAGCTTATCTGTTGAGATGATAAATAACAGTTATTAATCTCCCATAAGTCTTCTGTAAAAGTAAAAGACCAGAGGTTTATCCACAATGCACATGCACTAGCAACCAGAAAAAGAGGGTGGACTCTCAGCTTGACAGACTCAAGCCTTTGTTAACAAGACACTGCTGTTGTGATAAATGACAGATGCTACAGATTCCAGTGGGATATCTGAGTTAAGCAGAGTTAATCCTGCTTCCAGAACCAACTGCATCCACAAGATGGCGTCAATTTAGATGATGGATTCAAACAACTGAGTAGCTCCATGACAGAACACTGTTTGAGATGAAACCAGAGACATCACTTAGACTTTTGCATATTTTAATTGATGTCTTTTTTTAGATTTGACTGTGCAAGCTGTGCACTGTTTGCATTTATACATTTACAGTTATAACACATACAGTGTACTGTAGTTTTTAGAAAGATGATTTCTGGCTAGTATACAAATGGGAAAATCTAAATGTCTGGAAGGTTTTAAGCAACCATTTGACAAATATAGCTTTTGGAAGTTTCAGTCAGCTTATTGGCTTTGTGCAGCACTGAACAGGCACAGCACTCATCACAGACACTATATAAAAGATTGTGTGATGAGTTTGAAAGGTGAAGCCAATTAGGAGGTACCTTAAACCTGTATTCTGTTCAATGACCAGCAGTAACCTTTTGACATTTTTATTTTAAGATGAATTTTTGTAAGGCAGCAAAGTGAAAACGAAATTTTCTATGGAACTATAAACTCAGTTTAGTTCTTATCTGGTCAGCTGGTTTTTATGGGAAATTGGTGCTATGTAAACGCTAATCAAACATCTCCATTAGATAAACTCTTTTTTTGGCATCAGTGTAGCACAAATTTCAAAGTGTTAAATATGTTATTCACTTTGAGCAGTCTGACTCAATACATTAAAGATAGCATTTAAATGAATATATTCTGTAATATGTACTGAAATACATTTTAAAGTAACACTCCCAGCATTTCCCACATGAGGAATTATCTGTTCAACCAAGCTGAGACAGACGGACAGAGACTGAGAGCAGAGAAAGGTAAGCGAAGAGAAGCAGATACTGAAGGAGGACGATACAGCAAAATGGGCAGAGATACTGAAGTGTGGGAAGGAGATAGAGAGGAGGGCTGTGCATAGATAGAGAGACTACAGCTAGCACAGGGAGGGAAAGGATAATGGAAGGAGAGAGTGGTTAGGCACTGCATGAGGTTATATGATGGGGTGAAAGGTTTATGGAGAAATGTGAGGTGAAGAAGGAGAATTTATTATTCAAATTAGGTTTAGAAGCACCGTAGTAGATTTATGAATAATATGAATATGTCCCTGTGAACTTTATGAAAGTAACTAACATTTTAGCCATTTTTTAACCACAGAGCTGCACAATATTGAGTCACTCAGCATCACATTGTCACTCATGGTCAAATGTCAATGTCTCTTGGCTTGAAGATCTAACCAGTAATCATAGAAAGAACATGAAGGATTGATAGTAATGAGACAAAAAATAGATGACCAAAAAAAAGAAAGAAATCAAAACACAGGGGGTCGCGTTCATGGGGATGTGCTACTTGGGGTTTCTGTGAGATGATGAAATACGATTGACATCCGTTTTAGAAGCTAAAACTTGCACAGTGGCTATAAAAAAAAACAAAACAGCTGTGGACGGTGATAACATTTATATTTCATGGCAATTGCCAAAAATAGAATCCACTTTATAAAGTATTCTACCAGGGATATGCATTTTGACATATCCATGTTTCTTTTTCTTCTTTTTGGAGACTCTTCTGTTACCATAATATCTCTACCTTTGTTCTGGCCTAATTTAGATTATTAACCTCCCTTTCACTTTTTTCATGCCATGCTAGTGTGAGTCTGAACACAACTTAAGTAATGGATGTAGTTATAATTTGAAAGTAATCCAGTCATTCTTTGTTGACCTAACAGGTAAAGCAGTCCTCTGTATTTCTTCACTTTCTCACACAGTTAGATCCAAAAATATTAGAATATATTTTTCTTAATCTGAAGAGACCATTAATCTGTTGTGTTTTCAAGAAAACTTTGAAATAATCCAAAAGGATTTAGAATTTATTGCATTTAAATAAGTATATGTGTTAATATATGTGTAGGCCTTGGTGGGGTATAGCTCTTTCCAAAAGAACAGTGATATTAAAAACTAAGTGAAGAAGAGTGAAGAAGTCAGAAGCTAAATTGTTATTCTAAGCAAAAAGGACTTTCTCTGCATCTGATCCTGGCCAGACTGAAGTTTTCTAAGGGGTATGCGCCTGGGTGAAAAAACACTTTGTGAAAACTGGACCAGTTAAATTCAAAGCACAGTCAAGCAAACCAGAAATTACACACAATATCATGAGCCTAAGCCTTTTGTAGAGATAGAAAAGCACATTTGAAAGTCCTGTAAAAAGAAGACTACCCAGTAATGATTTCCTGGGATAAGCAACAGTCGCTAAAGTACTTCTCAGGAGGTGAAACAAAGGCCAAACACTATTTAACTGTTCTAGTGACAGTAGATAATTGGAAAAGTTTACTAATGAATTAGAACAGAAGGGTACAGCAACAGAAGGGTTTCTTTACAGGGATTAAGAGGAGAAACAATGACGCTACAAGATACAGATACACTATATGGGCAAAATATTGGTCCACACCTTTTAATCTTTGAATTGAGGTGCTTTCAATCCAGTGGCCACAGGTGTAGAAAATCAAGCACCGAGCCATGCAGTCTGCCGCAAAAGAACTTATTGAATCTGGATGTGGTACTGCAATAGGATGTCACTGTTGCACATGTCTTCCCTTCCAGATATTCCTCGACTAGCTGTAAGTGGTATTATTGCAAAGTGGAATTGTTTAGGAACCACAGCAACTTAACCACAAAGTGATAGATCATGTAAAATTACAGAGGGGGGCTGCTGACTGCTGAGGCGCACGATGCGTAAAAGTCGCCAAGACTCTGATGACTCAATAACCGCAGAGTTCCAAAACTTTTATAGCGTTAACATCAACACAGAAATTGGGCACCGTGAGCTTTGCGGCATGGGTGTCCATGTCTAAGCATGCTCTTGGAACCATTCACCTATGGATTTGGACAACTTCGTTGGATCGATTACATTCTGAGTGAGTGCCATTTTTTTTTTTTTTCTTTAATATGATGTAGGTTCATGCTACTGTAACGTATGCGTACTGTCATGGAGTTTGCAGTCCCCCTGATCATTCTCTGGACTGGTTTACTTTGATAAAAGCTAGCATTATTTGTATTGCAAGAATGTTTTGGAAACATGGCAAGATCATGCGAGATAGTATGACGTATGAAGTGGAAAAAACTAATGCTAAGATGTTCTGAAATTAATTTCTCTGGAAAAAATACTTTTAGACTTTTTTGTATATTCCTAAGTAATATTTTTAACATATTCCACACTACGCTTGTGTCCTACTATTACATTAAAATAAAGACCTATCTTTGTTTGAACACGGAAGAGATTTTAGGTGGGGGAGTGCTGAGTGTCTTCCAGTCTTTGCAGAGATCAGAGGAATTGTGTCCGTGCTGAAGCTCCTAAACTCCCCACAGAAGCGCAACACATTTGAGAGTAGAGGATGATGATTTAAGGCCAGAGACTGGGGGAGAAAGAGAGAAGATGAGGTGAAGGAATAAAAAAGTAAAAGGGAAGGATTAAATGAGGACAGGCTGCACAAGATTAAGGCTTATGGGAGACTGGAGGAAAATCATGCAACTGAAAAATATGATTCAGTCAGCTCAGTATGGTTGCATCACTCTTATAATTACATTTTTTTTTTGTCAGTCTTATACTAATTAATCAACAACATTAAGGAAGATGTATTTTCTGTCTTTAGGACACTTGCTTTCATTTTTTCAAAGTTCTGAAAACTTTAAGTGTGCTCCCACTCTCAGAGCAGGAAGGTTAGACACCATGGTGAATCTGCCAAGTGCATGACTCACAAATGATTTAGGCTGCATGACTTAACTGTGGGTGGTTAACCAATCAATAGTCTGTGCTGAATGACTGGGTGAAGGCTGCAGGATGACTGGCTGGTGCATTCATGATTCGGTGAGTGGGTTTTTATGTCAGCAATACTTGGTGTGTAGAAAAAGAGTTGATGTGTGATGATGGTGAATTTTGGACAGTACAGTCATCTTAAAACTTGCCTCTAAGCTACATCCAGTGCTGTCTGTCCCAACAGTGATGCAGCCTCTCCATTCACAAGTCTGACTTTGTTTCCACGTTTTTTCATTTTAAATTTAAATCCACCAGTAAGCTCCTCCTCCACAGTCATCCACTTTTTTTTTTGTTTCTTTTTTTTTTTTTTTTGGTCTTTTTTTTTTTTTTATTCATTTTTTTATTTTTTTTTTTTTCCCCCCCTTCCTTTTTTTTTTTTCTTTTTTCC
>VVHJ01001860.1:0-14851 GCA_015107715.1 Tylochromis polylepis
GCCATAAAAAAAAAAGGGGGGGGGGGGGGGGTATGGAGTTTACTGTGGCCCAAGAACACAAAAGCAAAATATAAGGGATAGTATATAGTCTGTTTGAGTGCTTACTACATAGAGCAGAAACCCAGCATCACATCCAAGACCGAGGAAGACGCTGGATTGCATCACTTTGTAAGATTACAGGCTGTTCACATCCACTGTGTAATATTTTTCCACTGTGTGAAAACCTATCCTGATTGCTATCAGAGTTTAGGAGACGGATTGAACTGATGGATTTGAGGACGTTTGTGTTAAGACAGTGTTAAGTTTGTCAAAGTTTCATCCAGAAAACCTTTTTCATGTAGGATGCTAGCTTTTTGCCTGTCTTTAGGAACACAGTAGCCTCAGACTAACCATATGATACAGGCAGGCAAGAGTATATATAAAGGGTACCAATATAGTACATATACTGTTAAAATGGTGCATGCTCATATTGAACATGGCACACAGTTCTGTTTGTGAGTGCTGTCTGTGAGCAGAGGGTTTGAGGGAGAGGAACTAAAACAAAGGATGAACTGAGGGACTGCACAAAAACCCAGTGAAAGAGAAACGAGGATTATTTTTGAACCGTTAACCATGCAAAGCTACTCCAAGAATGAAAATTTGAAGGTGTAAATGAGCAAAATAGCTCTTCTTTCAGATCCTTTTTACAAGACTCTCTCTTTATGAAATTTTAACAGGAAGCAGTGTTAATTACAAGGAGCTACCGTTAGCTCAATTAGCCAAGCAGCACTGATCAAATCTACTAAGCTGATCAAATTGCCTGCAGTCATTTCAGTCAGTAAATTAAATGACTGAAGGCTAAAAATGAGAAAACCTGCTGTTGCTTACCTCTGCTGAAAGCAAGGAGTGACTAATTCCAAAATAACTAGAAATTTTAAGTGTAAAAGTCGCCCCCGTTATTTGAGCAAACAGCATTATGCACCATGCAAGAACAGAAAGACTGATAGGGTTTGTCAACAGTAGCTAAGAGGGCAGGCTCAAAATCAATCAAACCAATCCACTGTTGTGAACATGGGAAACTTGTGTCCATGACTACATCTCATGCTAGCTACTTTAAATTAGAAAATATGCTATTTTTCATAAAAATTATATCCACCAAGATGTTGCTGAGAAGCACACAAACATAGCAGGACATCCCATAAAAACGCATGAACACACACAACTAACAAAAATAGGCCACATGGCTTTGATAAATATATAATGAGAACATTGTCTGCACAATTGCACTACACAGAGGTTGCTTCTATGGCCTCATTTAAATGAAGCTAAATGTTAGGTCAAATTCACCAAGTACTTTCTTTTTTTTCCAAGACACAGAACTGTCATAACATCTGTGCATCTTCACACAGACAGGCTATTATTAATATTTACTGCTTGCTAAGACAATGAATAATCCATTTTTCTCATCATTTATATTTAACGGTGATAATTAAGAGAGACTGATTTAGTCTGTGGTACTGACACTGTGTTTCTTTCCACCGTCTCTCATCTCTCCACTCAGTCATTCATCGTTCATGTAACAATAAATGTGGGCGCTCATTAGCTGGAAAGCATCAAGTCCTGTGACTTTCGTGGCATTCTCCCACAATCACACAGAGCAAATGAATATGTTAAATAATCACTTGAAGTGAATTATAAATAAGTGGCAGTGAAAATTCAGCCCATAAATGTAAACACACAGAGAGAGCTCTCGCAGCTTAGATAAAAGAAAAGTAGGGAAAAAAGGATTTGCTGTACCTTTGCTTCTACCTAGAGTTTTTGGAGAGGAGAAAGGATCCGTAGAGATAAAAGAAGGAAGAGTGTCATCCAAGGCAGAGCACCAGAAAAAGACAACAAAAAGTAGGTTTAAGCTATTGTTAGTCTACATAAAGCCTGTGACACTTGCATGCAACATGTCGACAATCATGCAAATTGTGCAGTAATGGGAGAAGTGCACATGGGCAGCACACAACTGACACTTCAAAATCTCAGCAATTCTTTTTCCAGTTTCTTTTTTGGTTATGCCTTTGCATGCTGTTTTAATAGAGTTAAGGTCTAAGGCTAAGGTTTTCACTGGCTATTTGTCATGGATAGTTTTGGCTGAAGAAAAAAAAGGGATACAAAAAAACTCATCTGAACCATGTTAGTAATTTGTTATATTAACAGTATATATACAGGACTGTGAAAAGTCATTTCTTTATATTTTTCTAAGATAATAGGAAATATCTTGAAATTCAGTATTTGGGATAACCACCTTTTTTGCTCAAGAGTGTCTGAGCTCTCAAAAAAATTATATGTTTTTGTGACAAACCGCTGCTAATAGAATTAAAAATGGGTTCTTTGCTAAGTCATTCATTATGTGTAGACACAACACAGGTCAGTCCACTGAGTTAGGTGCTTTTATGTTTGAATGCTTCATTCAGTCCATAGATTTGTTAAGTGGCTTAACAAACAAAAAACATTTCTGTGAAAATGGTCCGGTACAAAGACTGGACTGAAACTGAAAAAGCAGTTATTGTCCAAAGAAAAACTTTGAAAAGATCTTCAGAAAGCCTGGAGAACTACTGTTCAAGACTAAAAAAAAATTACAAGTCTAGCTCCTTGGAAGCAAAATATTTAAAAAATGATGGGTGGCTCAAGACTTTTGCACAGTACTGTAAATAAACCATAGTTTGCTCATGATAACTGAGCAAACTCCATCCGGTGAAGATAAAAATCGTGATATGACTGAAAGCCATGGCCAAATGTTGTTTCCAAGAACAAGAACGAACATCTTTTCTCTGTAATATCAACACACAGTTATAGTTTGGTTTAGGTACGTGAACGCTGCAAACACTTGGGCACAATTAGAGAAAAGTCACAGTTACTTTATACCAAAATTAATAACCTTGGACTCCTGGAGAGCTAAATTGAATTTGATTTTGAAATACAATAAGTCTCAGACTCCCTTTCAACAAGTCGGTGAGATCTGAAAAAAAAAAATCTAAATTGCAGAGTAACTAAGAGCCTGTGAACACTGATATTTTTAAGCTTATTCAAAAAAAAAATCTCAAATACAGCTTTACTGAATTTGATCCGACAGAAAGGAAGCGGCTCCATCCATTTTAATCATAGTAATAGTAATTCACATTCCATGAATGTGCCACTTGTAGCAGCCTTCAGAAATGGGGTCTGCTGTCTTCACCCATCCACCACCCAGGCTTCAATATTATCTTACACTGGCAGTGGATGTAGAGTGTAAATTGTGTTGCTGCAGATTCATCAAATATGAATGCAAACCCTGCTACTGTTTCTCCTACATGCACCTTACCTTGACACTTTTTGATCCTTATTGTTCCCTTTCCCCTCTCTATCCCAGATAAGCTTCTTTCTCCTCTGAGCTGTCTCCCCAAATTCCAGTGATTTCCTTATCCACCCCCAACCCCACCCCCGAGCTTCCCTGTTTTTTTTCACCCCATCCCCACTCCCACACAGTGGACTATGTCACTGCTTGTTTGCTGTGGAAGTGAGCGCAGTACACAATTATGTAATACACAGAGACCTGGATGAAACGAGGCTGAGGACACACATGAGCGCAGCGAGAGAGAGAGACAGAGGTGAGATGTGGGACATGCCATGCTGTCATGCACCCCTCTGTGCCAAACACACACACACACAAACACAGTTATCCCCCCCCACCCCCACCCCCACCCCACCTCTGCAGTAGGCGCACAGCAACACGCAAATGCAAACAGACAGGTAGTGCAGGCGCACACTGTAAATTTACAGCTCACAACCAACACAGGGGTTAGTGTGCTAAAAAAAATAAATAAAAGAGATCTGCAAAGAAAGAGGAAAGAGTACCTTGCTCTGCCTTCAGGTGTGCGAGGCCTTGAAGAGAAAAATCAAACAGATAGGAGAACAGAGAGGAAATATTGAGAAAAAAAACACAACACGCCAATACTACAGTTGTATTGTCACTGTGCATGCTTTGCATAATGGCAAAGAATGGCTATCACACTAAAGGCAAAGCTTCCCTAAGTGCATTCGAAAGCTTTCCACTGAAACAGACAAATGACTTGTAAGAGGAACAGTCTGCGTGAATATAAAGTAACTGTGGAGGGTGTTTACTGAATAAAGGTCAAATCTAAGAGTTAAAACAGAACTTATGGTAAAAAAAAATGTGTTCGCATTTTAAAGGTGAATGCATAAATAACTGGATGGGACATGAATAGCTGCTGCAGTTAAACTGAAGCTGTGACTTCATTTGTCTCGAGACTCACCTGGTTTTCTCTGGACTGCTGTGGAAACGTCAGGAAAAGAGGGAGAGTGAGAGAGAGAGAGAGCAAAGAGAAGCATCACATTAGCAACACTCTAAAGCCACTTTTGCATGTTGGATCTAAACATGCAAAAAAAAAAACCTAACACACTTGCGATCATGTAAGGAGCAAAGAGGCGCCCTCTTGACATGTCTGATTGTAAACTATCTCAGTGTGAACCCCTGTGGAAAGAAAAAAGGCATAAAACTGAATCTGTCCCGTCCCCTCGGGAACCAGATCGACATTTGGGCAAACAACTCTTCCACATTTCGAATATTGTCATTGTAGCATAATATTCCGCATCACACAGAGTCCCTTGAACACATAAAATAATGCATAAATCCACGCTGCTGAGGATTTATGGTGTGAGTTTTATGGATTTGCAGGATTGCTTGTTCTCAGACCCATGCCTTTCTCCTCTACCTCCTCTTTCTTTCCCCTTTTACACCCCCACCCCCCAACCAAATGTTCAACTTATCGCTCACCCAAAATCAACACGCCCCTTGTGGTTTCTCAGAAGAATGCTCACAGTGGGAGTCCCGGTGTAACTAATGATAGAGCATGGCAACATTAAAAAAAGAAAAGAAAAAAAGCCACATGTTAAGCTTCATTGCTCGCGGCAAACATCCTCACCGAGAGCTCACCCGTCAGTGACACCTTGTGGGTATCAGACATGCCAGTGTGATTTAGGCAACATTACAGATGACTGAGTGGATTCAACATCAGTCGAGTCTGTTATATATTTATTATTCTTCTTTAGTCACAAACCTGAAGCTCGCATCCTAAAAGGAACACTCGCGCTTGTAATCGGTGCCCCCCCCGAGGAGCATCAAGAACTGATGAGAGGAAAATTAAACACATCTTAATTAAGACAGACTACATCAGACGTTTTAAATATCGGCTCTAACGCGCGATATCAGATATTAATGTGACTTAGCGATGCACCTTGATCTCTGCCCAGTCTACAAAGAGGAGTGGCCTGTTTCCCACTACTAGATACATCCAGGAATTTCCATGTTTCATTTTTTTCCCACCCGCCTCCCTGACAGCTTTAAGTCCTTGTTTAATGTTAAATTTAACAAACTCAACCCACGACAGATATATCATTTGAGAGGAGGGGCAGGGAGACAAATACTGCAGCAGGGGATGGTGAAGACGAGGTGAAGATTTCCTCCTGTCTCCTTTAGGGAGTCTAAAATGGATGCTACCTCTCCTCCCACACAAGAAGAATGACATTGGAAGAGGAAAGGGAAGGGCGACGGTTGGAAGTGTGGGAAAGGAGGGTAGAAGCCACAAGCACGACTGTTCCAGTTCTCAGGAGATGATCTTGGGGGGGGGGGCTTAATTCTTGAATTTATGTGCCTGAATCAGCAGGTACACATTTTTTTTTCTCCTGACTGTGTAAATGCTTGCGCCCAGATATCGTGCATGCTTGTGTGTTAAATGCTCAGTTTCCGTGTAGATAAAACCTTTTCTCTTGTCGCGACAATGCTCAGAACAAGCCAATGTGCTGTGGAGGACATGTGGTCCGAGCGTAATCCCTGGCTCTATTTTACCAGCAGCTTCACCACTCAAATCCAAGCATAATTTTCAGCATGGGCACTAGACACAAATACCCCGTGCACTGAAATCAGGCAAGTCCCTGCACCCCCACCCCACCCCGCCCTTTTTTCTCCCTGACCTACATTTTATAGTAAGATTATTGTAACTGTCATTTTTTCCATGTCTGTTTATTAATCCCCAAAGCTAAGCCCGGAGGCACCATTTCAGCACTTACTTAACAGTTTGCTTGCCCTAGCCTTCAATTACTAACCTTCCACCAAGTACCTGCATATTTGTTTAAGCAAAAAGGAGGTCCTTAAACTGCTCATTACAAATGCAGGATGTGGAATCCTGAAAGAGGAAGTGGATGATCATTTTTACATATTCATTAAACAATCCTGCACAGCTCTTTACAACCTTGACCTTCTGCATATCTTTATGTAACCAGAAAAACCACAAGGTATTCAAGAGATTTCATAATGTCACCACCGCTAAGTTAGCTGAACTGAAAGAGACTTCACATCCAGATCATTTCCATTAAAGATAGTGATATTTGCACAAGGAATAGCAGGAGAATAATAAAGATGACTCTGCATAAAGAAGGAGTTTAAGAATGATCAATGACAAGGTCAAGCACCAAAGCTACAGCTACAGATCTGCACACCAAAGTCAACACATGCAGAGAGCGAGTGTCGTCTAATTTCGCTCCATCACCACACTGATGCATCCTGATCCACACGGGAGACGAGACCGAGCATGTGTTTCATGGCCAACTGTTTATGGAGCTAAGCTGCGAGCTGAGCTGGATGGTTTTTTTGGAAGAGCTTGCAGGCGCTCAGAGAACGGAACCATCTCATAATTATCACTGCGGTGAAATGATGATGCCTTAACAGAAGGTTGACCCCCCACTAATTCACGACAGAAGAGAAAGGGGGGGGGGGGGGTGTATACCAGTGTGGGAGCAAGAAGGATGTTTTTCAGCGCAAGTGGCAAACAGAAGCTTTATCCCACTTTTCCCATTTTCTCATATGTGAATTCTGCCCACTCCTTGTATTTTCCCTTCCAGGCCAGTCGGCTAGCAGGCTACCATTAAAAACACGGCTGGGGAAACTCTTCCAAGGCCCAGTCCACTCAGCCAGTCAGCCATCTGCCCATTTTAACGAGCAGCTCCAGGGCCTCGCCCGCGTGTGTTCGCGCGCACGCCTGTGAATGCAAATGCATCTGACAATGTAACATATACATATTCACACATTTGACAATTTGCTAATTTCATTGCTCATTAATGTACGTCGTGATCACAGTATACTGACGGGACAGGTGTGTGAACATCCCTTGAAAACATTCTGTGCTCAAGGGCCACATGAACAACAAGTACTTTGCCCACTTGTGGACATGTGGCCATAACAGTAAAAGAACTCTTCACGAGTTTGCCGACAGACAGTTTGATTTGACGGCGGTGTTTGCGCAGGCATTTTCCAAGCAAATTAGCCATCTCTGTTCTCATTATCCTCCTAATTATGGTTCCCAGTCTCTGTGGCATAATCAACAATCAGCCACATCAGTTAATGGGAGAGCAGAAAAGAGCAGCAGTCAGTTCAGCTGGGGAATTAACTTGACTACCCTCCCTAGCTCCCTTTTTTTTATAGCCTGAAATCGGAGGAAGAAGGAAGTAAGCATGAGGTGGTTTGTTGTCCAACAGCTGATTTCCTGTGACAAATTAGGGTACAACAGGCCAGTGGTAGACGCACACATTGGACTTGTTCTGCCCTGCAGCTAAGATATGACCACCGCCCGACTGAGTCGTCTTAAAACCTCGGCCGTTCTAACACAAAGATGTCACAGTTCCACCATCAGCCCTCAGACAAACAGACCTCCTGCTCCTCCTCTATCGACTGTTCGACACAGGCAAGCGAGCAAATGGGATGAAGCGAAAAGAGGTCAAGTCCAGTCCATTCGGTCGACTGCTCTGCAACCAGCACATCGCGTGCCGTCCTCAATAATGCCACAGGCTAGCACTCAGGATCTGACGTCCAAACAGCTTCATTTGAGCAGCAAATTTTGGTGCATATTAGGAAACAATAGACAGCAAAAAAATCACATTTTAAAGGCAAGCTACAGTGATGACATAAAAAAAACAGTTAAACTGTATTAGATACAATTTAAAATAGCTTGTCATTAGTGCTCTAGCGTTCAGTGAGCATTCCTCTGATTTCGGGCAAAATGGAGTCATCCCTCAGCCATGTCAGTTTGATTTAGACAGACAGGAAGTGGGTCAGCAGGGGAGGAAATTTGACATGGGTCTGTTCACACAAAGGGATCTCCTGCAATCCATACACATAAACAAATAGTTAAGCGAGTAAGGTTATAGTGAAACTGTGTATTTATTAGGTTACCCTTCTTAAATATGAAAAAAAAAGAAAAATTTTGTGTTGTGGTGAATGGAATGCCAAAAAAAAAGAGCAACTTATTTTTGGCATCAGCTAGCACTGATCTCAAGGCTGTAAAGCAGCAGTGTGTTCTGAACAATGCTTGCTACCAGCAAGTAGCTTGGTGTATAGTGAAATTATTTTTTTATATATATATTTCCTGAAAAGGAAGGGAAAGACCAGTGGCAAGTTTTATCAGGCCACATAGGTATTAGTTGGAAAAAAAAAACAAACTTTTTTTATAACTAAAGCTGTGAAGATAGAATAGGGTGGAATAGCCTCAAAGAGCTGGATCTCATTACACTCCCCAAAAGAAGCGATGGCCTTGGCACAGTAGCAGAAGAAAAACACATGAAGTTATTTCTCAACCAAACTTTGTGTGTACCTTCAGGTCCCCGCAGCACCTTGCAAGATCTGAATACATTTAAGGGGGGGGGGGAGAAAACTCAGTATTGTAATTTTAGTCATATCGGCTAATACCATATCCACCACTGCCTGATCAAAAGTAATAACTGTGAAGGGAGACAAAATGCTGAGAACATCATCTCCAATTTAACTCCCACATGAAATACGAAGACGTTCTAAAAGAAGCCGTAAGAGCAACAAAACCCACAGTATTTTCATTGGGTGTCCTGCATGAATTGCATTAAACCTCTCAAACACGCCAGAGTATAGATGCTCTTGCTTTATATAAATTTCACTGTTGTGCAATCAATGCACATTTTTTGAGGCATTTCATAAATGAAGTTTGGTGTGGCACAAATCGCATTAGGTGCAGCGGGAATAGCAACACAGTTATGGAAATTGAATCTAATTTTCAGGGGCTTGTATTGAGATTTATTGCATTGCTTAAAGCCACATGGTATGAGATTATTTTAACGATGCAACATATGCAAAAAAAAGCAAATATGAAGGGTAATCATATAATCTTTTTTTTTTTTCACTACACTAGTTGAGGTCTGCATTTGTAAGGAATCCCATGGAATTTTTATTTCAAAAGTTTTAACCAGCAATCGGGCTTGACATAGTAAAGCTCTGGAGCCGACCCTCTTACCTTCAGTGCAGTATCGACCTACATATCCAGTTCTGGAGCAGTCACAGTAGGGTTCTCCATCTGCCAGTGAGCAGATCCCACCATTCTCACAGGGGTTCTCTGTGCATAGGCCCATCATCTCCAAGCGGACTTTTTGACTATTGATAAGCGTGGGCAGCTTACTCCCATAACTGAGGTCTGTGATAATTCCTTTGAATGGTGCTAGCTCGCGGATGGAGGGCAGGGTGATGGCAGATGTGCGGATGTCCCCTGGGAGGCCTCCAAGAAAGAGGTCACTGACAATCTTCATGAACTGCCGCTGGGGCCGTACCTCTTCCGTCTTTGTCTGGCCATCCACGGCTAAGCCAGTCCGCAAATTGTGCCTGTTGATGGCTGCAAAGTGCCAGCGGCTGTCGTTAACCATTTTATCAGAGGTGATGGTGGTCTCAGCACAGTCGATACTGACGCGAAGCTGCAGCTTACCCTCAGATACAGTGAGAAGCAGAAAGTCACAATATCCGCCATCATCAAAGTAGAGCATCAGGCCCTCTGGTTCTGAAGTCTTGAACTGAAATGTCAGGTCGCTTCTGGTGCTGGCATCCCAGCGCAGGTAGCGAACCCACTGACCTTCAGAGCCAGTAAACTCTAGGCCTATGCTTAGACCCAGCATGGTACTTAGCAGCATAAGAAAACATCCAGGTAGGCTGTTTGGATTCATGGTAGAGAATAACAGGGAGCTCAGAAGAGGATGAGAACTGGGGACAGATCCTCAAAGTGATATTAACATCTGATTATGGTTTAGTTCCGGGCTTTTTCTGCTGAATGTTATATTCCACATAGATAATCTTAGTCAGGCAGACAGCGCAATATCCTTTTTTATCTGAGAGGCAGATCTAACGTTGATAAAGGATCTTATCTCAACTGCCAAATCTATGGAGAGATATGCAAAAAAAAGAAAGAAAAAAAATCCAGTTTCCGCATAAACGCGTAAAATTGCTATGGCGAAGGTGAGCCGTGGCGTGTTTTGTCAGTGATTCAGAGCTGTGTCTTGTGATTTTTCTTTAAGGCGGTTTCCTGGGTTGAAGCACAGAACAGTCATCGTTGGTCCAGTTCCACGCCCCATGGTTTAAACTGCAGGGAAAGAACAGACAGCAATGAATGCATTTCTTTAAGATGAATCTCTATTTTCTAGCAAAACAAAGCAACCACCTGCAAAGGGATGTGTGACACAAATAAAATATGTGACCCAATGAAACACATAAACTCATAAGATGGAAAAAAAAAGTATCGTGTTCCTATTGTTTTCAAAGAGGAGTCCAGAGATTCATATGAAAGGTTATAAAATGTTGTATCAATTAAGTCTGTACAAATGAGGCCCATTCACGCCAAGCATGTTGTGTCCACTCCATCCTCCTCTTAGGGCCAATAGAAATTAATATAATCATGACACATCATGCCAATCTGTCATGAAACAACTCACTCCTCTCAGGCTACAATGAACCATTCCTGTTGTAGTGTTGGAGTGTTTGGTTTATTAGCCAGTTAGCTATTTAGGCAATATTTCAAACGACCCACACCCCTAATCCCTGACCGGCTAAATCACGGCCTGTAAACATTTGACAAACCCTGTAATATTCTATATCTAGTTAGCCAACACAATGAAGTATTTTGGCAACAAAAAGATCATTTGTCAAACACTGTCTGTGAGCTTTTGGCTTAACTGTAGGGATTTTCTTTAGTGTTGCTACAATATGCTAACTTAAACTAGAGTTATAAAGCTAGTTCAGATGTAAAACAGCACTCAGAGGAGGCGGAATAGGGAAAGCAGCAATTAGGCAAATTGTGCCTATGAGTTTAGATGAATTAGAAGGGATACTGAGAGCACCATTCAATGCAGATTTGACTCTCTAGGTGGCCATTAAATAGCACTAAATATCTACTGAACGCCCATTAAAGGTTTACAACCATTTTATGCACTTTTCTATTTCTGCCAATTACTCATTTTATTTGAAGGTCCACTCAAATAATCATTCATAGTTGTATAGCCTTCGTTTGAGAGATGAATTCCCAAATAGTCGGAGGACAACAAAGCGGCTTTGTGAAAAATACACAAATAAATAAAATCCATCTACTCGGCTGGGTTGCCTGGCTGATTCCACAATGAAAGGAAATCCATCGAGGTGAGCCAGAGCATGTGTTTCGCCTCAGACGTTAGCCTGCTGTCTGTAAGGGCCTGCTGGGATCCTGATAAATATGACTAATTATCCACTGCCACTCTCCTTTCCTCATTTGCATATCTTTGGGGGATTACAATCATAAACAGCTATTCAGAAAGATGTTACGACTGTACTACTTCATTTCCAAATCCCACCACTAACATTCTTCTTCTAAATTTCTTCCAGTGAAAACGTTTCAACTTGTTCACATCACCCAAACCCAGATGACAGCGGCACTGAATATTAACTAGCTCACTGGCCTTTGCACACTACACCTGTACTCATCTAGTTCTATTTGATTTTTGTTCCGCAAAGCCAGGAATGATTCACATGGTGAAACCTTATACGTGTGTGTACTCTTCCAGCCCTTTGCCCTTGCAATTGTTTTGGTAGTGGGCTGCCCACCAGACAAACGCATTGTCCAATCATGACAGTAGCACAGACCCATGCAACACAATAGGCCCTTTAACCACCTGCCCTGAATAGTTAATCTTGCTGCAGCAGGCAAGCTATTGAATTCTAGAAACTGATACCTATGCTAATGCACTGTGTACACATGCATGTGTGTCCCTGTGCAGGAGTGTACCTGACTGTGTCTCTCTGACAACGCTGGGTTGCCTGGCTGGACGATTGTCTTTGTCTTAAAAGTGCTTTTGTGAGACAGCGGAGAGGTTAAAAGGTTCTGTGTGGTGAAATCACCCTGAACACTACTGCGTCAACCCAAGCCACCAACTATAAAAGAGTGCTATGCGCTGTGTCCCTCGACTAAGCAAGGCTCAATATGCCCATGAAATCTGAGATGCCAGCCTGCTTTAAAAAATTGGCCCTGGACTCTATTCAATTAACATGAGTTATTGTGTGTGTGTGTGTGTGTGTTTGTGTGTGTGTGTGTGTGTGTGTTGCCTAACTGAGATATCGGGTGTCCCCATAGCCTGCAAACCATGGTTTTGACACTGAATTCTAACAATGCTAACATATTCTCTTTCAAGCACTTATGGAGATATCATAACTCCAGCGTTAAACACAGCTGATTACCATAGGTTTTTGTTTGTTTGTTTGTTCTTACCTTTAATTGATTTTGACCTTAAAAACAACATTTGCGCACCATGACATAAACTACTTGGCATTCAACTGACTATAAGCCCTGCTTAAAATCAGAATCTTTCCACCTCATAGCTAAGCTAAATGAAGCTAACATAGTGCCAAGTTGAGTTTTACCCAGAATATGTTACTGACACTTTTCCTCACAGGCTTGTTATGAAAGATGCCCTTCAGCTAACAGCATGCCTGAGAGCACCCAGCAGTCCTCACTCCACAGGGCGAAAAAGGAAAAATTAACAAGCTGTTTTGGGCTTCTTAATTAAGTACACGTGTTTAACTAGCATAAACCCAAACCTGTTTTTTTCTCCCTTCTGTTAAACAAATAGGAAGTCACATAATTTCAAAAATAGCTACCTTGCTCTGCAACACCTGCTAGAATAAGCACATATTTTCCGGGATATGCACATTGAATTATTAAATAGTGCAGGATATGAGATGACCTGTATGGGATACCGTCACTGACTGCCCATAAATGATGCATTGACAGGTCCGGCTTCGGTGCAGCAGATTTATAGACATGTTCTGTAATGTAGCCGAGCCCCTATCACGCGCTGGAGACCCCCTCAACCCCCTGCTGTGCTCACTGTCCATCACAAGCTGCAGCCCGGAGGAGCGATTTAATCCGACAGCAGTCACAGCAGACTAGGGTATGCTGCATTAGAAGCGTGTCCGGACCTGCCAAGTCCACTGCTGGTAAGAGGAAGTGGGGTGCACGGAACAGAAGGGGAATTTTAGGGTGAACCGGGAATAAAGTGAAGTCATTTAAAGCTTCAATGCAAAACTTGAGAGCATAAACTTCAACCTGGCACCAACAGGAATGGACACATTATGATTCTTTCCGCTACCGCTGAACATCTGTGCAGGGCTCCAAATGTTGCAGTTAAGAAAAAATATAGCCCAGTATTTAGAGTTTAGATGAGCAAATAGTCCCTAAATGCATCACGAAATCCAACGTGGGCTTCAGTAAACAGACTTTTATAAAAGACCAGCAATATTTAGAGCAAATAAGGTACAGGCACGGAATCAGCGGTAACTCTGCAGTCAGCTCAGAGACACAAGTTCTCGCAGAAATATTAAATTAGAGGGATGCTGTAGTCTCTGCTGAAAGCCCCGGTGGACATTTCAATTCCGCACGGCCGAGCTTTCACAATGTAAGTGCAACAGAAAATGATGCTATCGATCACATGAGTAATTTCATCCTTTAATGGAATATTTTAAACCTTCAGATGATAGGAAAACATTTAAAACCTGCCAGAAATCCAACCCGCATGCCCGCAAGGATGAATAAAACAGCGGGCAACATGCCCCCCCAGCAGCGGTCAAGATTTCCCTCTGCTTCTCACACGGTGGCAGTCTGACTGTGGCTCAAGGGCTTACGAACCTTTGCTTTTGGAAATTACGAAGCGAAATTTGAACAGGACTCGTGGGTGATGTTGACGAAATAACGGGAATAGTTCGGGGTAGTTTCCTCCTTCGGTGTTCTCTCCGACCGAGAGACGCGATTCGGTGAGCTAAAACTTTCCATCTCTACGCGCTTCGCTCATTCCCTAAGAATTTGTTTGTTTAAAAAAAAAGGAACAAAAAATCAGCTCTAATAAGTCCACGTTGTCTTCCTCACGTCACAAACCTACCCACTGTTTGGGGTTAAACTGCGGGTGAGGGCTTTCAAAATTCTAATGATCCAAGTCATCCCACTGCGCCTAAATCCTCATCGCAGCTCAAAGTCAGCTTCAAATTCACAGAATATTTTCAGAAAAACTTCAGAATCCCACAACTTAAACATCCTCACAGAAACAAATAATGTATTGAGGATGGTGGTGGGGAGGGAAAGAATTAAAAAATAAATAAATAAATAAAACAGGACTAAACCAGTTTTAATCTGCTCCTACCTTTTTTTTTTTCACGCAGAGTCCGGACGGGCAAAAGCCCCGTGCGTAAATAACGCAAATTACAGTAATCCAGAGCAAAAGCCCATCCACAAACCGGAGCCTTTCCTGACGAGAGTGTGCCGGGGGCGGTGGGATGCTGATGGTGGTGATGAGGCGGTTATTATAAGTGAGGCGCGGTGGAGGAAAAGGCAGCCGTGCTCCTTCCTCTGGCTCAGCAAACGCGCATCTCTCAGCTCTGCTTCACTCAGCGCTACTGTTGATGGGCCCCTGGATTTCTCCCACACTGACGGTCTGACCCGCCTTCTTCAGAGTAATCAGCACAGTGGGG
>VVHJ01001862.1:0-12609 GCA_015107715.1 Tylochromis polylepis
ACACACACACACACACACACACACACACACACACACACACACACACACACACACACACACACACACAGCTGTAGCTGCGAGCTTTCTGTTGGGCCTCACAGA
Source organism: Tylochromis polylepis (assembly GCA_015107715.1). Taxonomy (NCBI): domain Eukaryota; kingdom Metazoa; phylum Chordata; class Actinopteri; order Cichliformes; family Cichlidae; genus Tylochromis; species Tylochromis polylepis. The sequence goes on from VVHJ01001862.1 coordinate 103, forward strand.
CACTTCAAAAACTCACTGCCATTTACTTCTGGACCATGTCTGTGCATTTTACAACATTTTAACTGAATTATCAGACAAAATTATGGCTTTCTGTGTGGTTCTGGTAAGCAAAATTCTATTTTTTTATTGTTATTTGTAAGGTGTAACCTGTGTTTGTGAGGATAAAAATCTAGCATTAGCTGCTCATTTGGCATTTCACCTTCTCCTTCATACGTGGAGACTTCTGGCTCCAAAAACCAAGATGGTGGTGGCAAAAGAGCTAAAATGGAGGCATCAAAACAGGATGTCACAGTGGCTACGATGGCAACCTTTTTCTACACAGCCTGTGATTAAAGCTTAGGTTATGAACACACAATAAATCACTCCCAGTTATCATATGTTTGCCCTCTTGCTCACTCAAACACTACTTTAGTTGCAGTTTCTTACTAGCAAGCAATTTGCAATTTTAACTCAACTATGAGGAACATTGAGGACAGCAAAAATCATCGTCACTGTTGGCAAAACAAAGGCAGGTATGACTGCAGATAAGAAAAAGCAGTTACAGTGAAAAACAATGACAAAACTAAAGTCTGCAGTCGAAGGTGAGACAATAAAAGCAAAGAATTTGTACTAATGAGTAACACTTTTGGTCATTATTACACAGTTAAATTATTTCAAATGCACTGTGAAAGCAGTTTCTGTGCAGGACTGCATAACAGTGTTAAACTGTCATAACTGTTCTGTGTTTTTTTTAAAGTGATATGATCCAAGAATAAAATCACTTAGTATCATTCTTAAAACATCAAAGAATTCAATTTTTATTGTTAAGAACAAAGTTTTTATCTGTAAAGACATCACTGAACAACAACAAAAAAAAAACTATATGTAATGTCAAACGAGTTATGAGTAAAGTTCAAACACTGGATATGGAACAAAATTAACTGGACTGTGTGGGTTTGTGGCAGTGCTCCTTTATTCTTTCTGATAGTTTTTTTTTTTTTTTTTTAAATCCTGGGTGTCAAAGTTTTGAATTTCATAACAGAAAAAAAAGAACTCGGGCTTTATACTTTTAAATAAAAATAGTCATGTATACCAGACACCAGAGCCCTGGGACATGGCAAGAAATCACACATAAATGCTTTCCATGTTCCGATGGGTCCAAACATTTGCTATGAAAAAGTTCTATTGAAGAATTTTCTCACTGAGGAGGATAAAAACTGAAAAGAAAGGATATGGATGCACCAGCTCCAACACTGACATCAGCCATGAAGAAGAGATAAGTAGAGATACACTGCGAGCTTTATAAAGCGCATGCTGACCACATGACAAGCAAAACCTAGTGTTTTAATTTTTGGAGGCGTTTGACCTTGATCCCAGAGAAAAGGAGCTCTTCCTGCTGTCTTAGCTTGTCCCTATTTAAGAAATTGGATTAATCTCAGGGCTTTAATTAGAATGATCAGGTGGTCAAAACCAAAAGAGGCTGCAGGATCAGGGACACAGCTTAACCCCCATAGTAACACATAGGTATATATACACACACCCAAACACAACACACCATGCTAATAATAATTCTGCAAAGACAAGGAACGAATTCCTCATCACACTGCTGGCACGGCTCACTTCCTCATTTTTTTCGTTTTGTTTTTGCTGTTGTAGAATAGAGGGGGGGTGCGGGGATGTGGATGGGTGGGTTACTGTCATCTTATTGTTGTTAAAATCTCTGCCTGATACCACACAAGGCCTGAAGCTGGCCTACATACTGCCCATGAACCTATACAGAAGCTCCACTGTTTATTAACAGAACAAAAGATCCCCAGGGTCTCCTGAAGCGAACACTACACCACCAAAACACTTCTTTGAAATTCAGTCGGCCTGTGCGTTTTGCTTATAGCCAGTAACCGCCCTGTCAGATAGATGGTTTGACCCCAGGGGGGGCTTTACAGGATATTTTGAATAGTGTGGCACGTGGAGCACGAGAAACCAGAATAGCCAATCAGATATACACAGAGTGCAGAAAACAAGTATTTACACGCCTGTTTTGAGTGTATTTGGATACGTTTGTACTATTACTAAAGTACTTGAGGCACTAGTAATAGCACACAGAATTAAATATTTAATTTAGTTACTTTAAAATAATGCAGAATTATGTTTTATAATCTGGAAGCTAAGAAGTAAAGCTTTAAGTGGATAATATGGAGCACAAGCTACAATATTTGACAAATTTGCCCCCATAGAAATAACATCTATGGGGGCCTGGTGCCACCCCATGCCCCCTCCTTTGGTAACGTCCCTGGTGGGACCTTAGTGGGGGCATACAGGACAATACAATAGAAAAAATTCAATTCATTGATTTCTCGAAGCACAGCTGCACGCTCTGTTTAGTAATGAGGGGAAACCACAGCACGGAGCAGAGGGAAACCCCACAACTTTCCTCCCCTCCAACTAAACTGCTCCCAGTGCAAACACCTCCCTGCAATTTACTGCTATACAGGGCGCAGGTCAGTGCGCGAGCAGCTGGGGGCATCCTGGTTGTTACGTCGTAATCAAAGACACAGCTGCGCGTCTCGAGACCCCTATTCTAATTACAGAAGTGACGTAACTGTGAGCAAAGAATAGGCTGGTACCTGATAACAGAGCCTGCACTGAGCAGCTCACAGCCAAAAACCTGAACAAAGACGCCGAAACATCACAACATAACATCTGACAAATGTTTGCTCCTTACCGTAAAAGGCATTTCGCGTTATCTGGCCACCCATCGCTTTATTCCTCTGCCGTGCGCGTATCGCCGGTGTGGATTATTCAGATGCTCTCGTGTCACAGCCCAGCGCTCGTGACATGATTGCATCCAAAAGGTAGCCTATCGCTGCTCTGCTCCGGGTACATGCAAACAGTAGAGAGCGGACCCACACCTCCTTATTATTGTGAGCGCACACACACCCGTGAAGGCAACTCCCCCCTCCCCGTCAGCCTCATTCAGTAAGAGCCCTCTTCGCCTCGGGTCCCACTCACTCACGCTGTCATTTACATAGAAGGTGGAGACTCGGGCATGAGCAATTTTAACGCTGTCACTGCCGCACAGAGCTGCCATTTATGGGCCACGAGGCTAGAATAAAACATGGGGGAAATAAGAGTGACTGGGAGATAAGGCGCGAGGGCACAGTGTGACCACACAGGGTTTATTTCCTCACCTGATGAAGGAGAAAAGTTTCCTTTAAAAACAAACAAACAAATAAAAAAAATCCATCTTAACCGCATAATGACATTTACACATCCCCATTGGTGTGACGAGGAATATGTGGGTGGGGCAAGTATCAAACAGGAAGTGGACCCTGAAAAACAGACTGAGCTATTGTGTATGTCATAAGGTTAAAAAATGTCAGGTAATGTTTTGCATAAACCGTTAATGATGTCAGAACACGTGTTCATATCATATTTCTTCTGGGAAAAGCTTGTTTTTGGACTGTTTGGGTCCAGTACTGGTTCCTAAAGTGCTCATGTGTACAGACGTCTAATCAACCACAAAGTCTTCATGTGCTTTATGAGTAGCATATTAGTATTAGTAATCCTAACCCTCTTTGACCCATGAGCCACCAAACCGACACACCTGGAACTTCTACACATCAGACTGAGCCACTTCCCAGATGGTTAATGTAGTCTCCACTCAGGTGTGCCATGATAGTCCTCAGCTACTAGTAATAGAGTTGATGTGACATTAAAGAACAGAAGTTTATATTTATGTTTCCAAATTCAATACATTGAGTAACAATGTTTAGCAGAAATGAGCAGGAAGTCTCAATTTCTAACAATGATAGGGGAAGTTGTGTTATGCAATGTTCTGCTGGGAAACCTTGGGTCCTGCCACACATGTGGATGTTACTATCACACGTACCACCTACCGAAGCATCGTTGTAGACCATGTACACCCTTTCATGGAAACGGTACTCCCTGATGGCTGTGACCTCTTTCAGCAGGATAATGGTTCAGGAATGGTTTGAGGTGCACAGCAATGAGTTCAGTCAAATCGAGCATCTGTGGGATGTGCTGGCCCCACCTCACAATTTAGAGGACTTAAAGGATCTGTTGCTAACACCACAGCACCCCTTCAGGGGTCTAGTCCATGCCTTGATGGGTCAGGACTGTTTTGGCAGCAAAAGGGGGACCAACACCATACTAGACAGGTAGTCATAATGTTATGCCTGACTGGTGTGTAGTACAAGTCTGAAATAAATTATGAAGGCATACCTTCTTTGCATAGGCTAAATCAGTGTTAAAGTTTGCTGTCCCAACCTCTAAGAGGGTATGCCATGCCTTCTTATAAAATTATATAATCTCCACCTTAATTCACCGTATTAGGCCATGTACGGCAAGATGTACTGTCTGACAGGTTTAGTAATAAAATAAATGAACTAGATAAGAAAAGTAGCCTTATCTATGCCTATCGTTCCACATTTCATAGTTTAAAAATAAGAAAGAGATACAAGTCTGAGGCTAAGTATGGGTCCAGAAGCTCACAGAGCAAGTGGCCACATTCTTTACTCTCAGCACTCAGTCTTTCACCTTCCATGCTTCCTTATGTGCCTCAGGCCCCTGGCAGACAGACTGGGTGACCCCTCAAGAGTCAGTCCTCTGACTTCAGCTGTCATCACCTATCCACGGTGACCTCGCAGCCCTCAGTCTCAGACACCAGTGTTTACGCTGGGCCTGAAGCTGCAGGCGTTTAGATAATGGCAGGACAAGGTGAGGTAAATGAGATATATGAACTGAAGCCTAATAGGTGAATGCCAGGAATTCATCATTCAAGGGTATCTTGGATTTTTTCATTAACCCTTTCCACCCTGGAGGCAGCTGTATCTGTAATTAAAAGACAACCCTTTGCCATTTTTAGCACGGCAGAGAAAAAGCTGCCTGGTTTAAATGGATGTAGCTTCATTTCTGTTGCATCAGAATTTGTAGAATTGAAGCTCCTTTATTCACAATTATTTTCTGTTGAATTTTTTTTTTACAGTTTTAATTAGGTGAAAGTAAATATTTCCATCTATATGGAATTTTTTCTACTCTCTGTGATGCAGACAAGACTTGTTGTACTGTTTCAAAATTCAGCCAGCCTTCTGATCCACAGAACTCAAGGTTGTTCGGTTTGCCTCACATTTGTAGAGCTGTTACAGACTGAAATCGAGGAAGCTTTTGAGGTGGAAATAACCACAGTCCAAACTCCAACAACCCCTTTAGTATACAGATCACCGGTATTGCTAGACCAGCTGTTTGTATCCTTCATCAAAATCATTTGGCCCTGATTAACTCAAACACACTGTCTGTCCATCTATTTTCTATTGCATATCTATATCTGGGTCACTGGAGAGGCAGTATAGGGAGAGATACTTAGACCTTCCCATCCTCAGCCTCTTCTTCCCACTCTTCTGGAGGAACAACAAGGTGTTTGCAGGTCAGTCGAGAGATATAATCTCTCCAGCCTGCCCTGGGTGTGACATGCCCAAAACACCACACTCAGATGTCCAGGAGGCACTCTAGTCAGAAGCCCAGACTACCTTAACTGGTCCCCTTCGATTTGGGGGAGTAGTTGCTCTGCTCTTTTTCATCCTGTCTCCAAGGCTGAGCTCAGACACCATTCAGAGGAAACAAGCTTCCTCAGAATGATGAAGCTTGGTATTAATCAAAAGAACCAGAAGAGTGTTTACTTCCTTTATACTAGTACAGAATTAGTGAATTTTCCAAAATGTTAAACATTAATTAAAGTTTTATTTCTCTGTGAAATATTAAATTACAGTAAGTGATGCATTCAGGTACAAACAGACAACTCTTACTAGTTGTAAAGCATGAGTAAAATATACACTCATTAAGCACTCACTATGCCAATTATCATTTTGGATTTGTAGTTTAATTAAATATAAAGATTTAATCAAACCATTCTCCTTTTAAATGTTCAAGCTCGACGTCAGAATTAAAAACAGTGGAGGAAAACTCATTTCCAGATACTGTAACTGTGAAAAGAGTTTTTCATGCAAAGAAGTTTGGCCCCCACCAAAGAGGTGGTGAGCACGTAACAACCCTCTTTGTAATGTAAAGTAAAATCATATTTTTTTAAAGAAAATTTTCAAAGTGCAAATACATTTATATGTGGAATAAACAGGGAACTGCAAGGATTTTTGCAGTAACACATATTCTTTGTCTTCACTGTGATGATCATACTTACTGTCAGAGACAGATTCTGAGTTTGAAGAAGCATTTTTGAAATACAGTGGAAACTTAAGCAGTTTATATGTAAATGAACTGTATTAAAAATCACTTTTTGTTTAACATTTTTGGAGTTTGTAAGCAGCATTTTTTTAAGACTAAAAAAATATGTTTTTCATGCAAAATTTGAATATTCTTTTTGAAAAATATATAATTTTATCAAGAAAGGAAACAACTTTTAAAAACAGTTCCCAGTAAATTGCAAAGAAATGACATAGATGCGATCCTTTTGGCTTGCTGAGCGTAAAACAACTGTCAGCATAATACTGTACGTTGTTGTTTATGTTTAAAGATTACTCTCTAAATCATGCAGGTAATAATATTTACATGTCCCCGTTTCCCCATCATTTTTAATGATTACCACCACGTAACCATAACAAATACTAAGGCCTGCCTGGGCGGTTCATCAAAATGAAATCAGGACCTCAACCTCAAGGTTTAGTTTTCTAAATGAGATGCTGGAGACGCACACATGGTGTGCACATTTGAGGTAAAGACAGTTGCTGGAGAGTATTCACAGCACAATGAGAGGCCAACCACATTTGGTTTCAAGTATCACCTCTGCTGACAATTGCAAAAATCTGGATTTTGAAGAAGACCTCAGCTAAAGAAAGACTACTTTCAAGGCAGAAAAAAAAATCTCTAAACTAAATGAGCCTCCTGCATTTATCAATAGTGATAAAACAGATCGGGGGACAGAAAATTACTGTATTTCACTCAGATAAGTGGTGTCTGTGGCACAGGACATCAAGTTAAGAGAAAACACATTTCCTCTATCTTACAAATATTCCTGCAAACCCAGCAATAAAAGTAACACCCACAAGTCTGCTGAGTTTTAAAAGTCTCCCAAGGGATGACATCATTGCACTAAGGTATAACAGCTATTTGTCACGCAAGGGACATGGCTGTGAAAAGAGCAGGGACTGGAAGCTGGCCAGATGAGTTTCAGGAAGAAACGTCAGACCACCACTTCGTGTAACCTTGCAGATACACACCAGAGGAAAGGCCTGAAGAAAAGTGCACTTCCTCACCTTGCTTGACACTGGTGCTGTACATGAATGCATTGCTAGAACATCCTTCCTTTGTACAGTACCTCTTTCTTCCTGTTTTAATAAAGCAGCCACTGCTCTGTCAGCCTTAACCTTTAAAAAGAAAGCCTCCTTTGGCCCGCAGTCCTGTCTGCAACAGGGTCGAGGTGCATCTTTGAGAGTCTGTACATAAAATTGCATTACATAACTTACTCGGACAATGTGGTGATTCGTGGTTCGCTGCATTTTAGTTGGTATCAGACGGGTTTGTGCATACAACTACAGCTGATATACAGCCTATCTGACAGGCTACATGTTTTATGTGAACCATTAATCCTATTTGTGTTTTCTTTGCATAAAAGAACATCCCTCATGAATTTCCCAGGCCTCATTAACACTTCTGTTCTGTTTCGGTTTGGTCCGTTTTTGAATAACACTTCGTTCTCAGAGTTTCACTTTAGAATTATCTTGTTTCTAACTAACAGGAAAAACTGGTACTTGGATGGATTACAGCCTGGAAATGTGATGCTCTGGACTAAAATCTTAAAGACTAATCTTCATGTCTTCCTGATTCTCTGGTGGAGTCCCCGCTGGTTGTTTCCACTTTTAGAAGTGCAGAGTCTGCATCTTCCAAAGCTACCAATGACATTGTTTGTGCGGTTTATGAACATTAATACCACAGATGGTTTAAATTTAAAGTAATTAATGAAGCGTTTTAAACCTGCATTCTTTCTTATGACCAGTAGGGGGCAGCTCCTCTGGTTGCCAAACAAAGTGCAACTGGATGTAAGTTCATGAGAAAACAACCCAATCTCACACTTGTTTTGACACCTCAGTAAACACTTATCTCATATGTTTATGGTCTCTCTTGCTAGTTTCAGGTTTTATTTAATATAACAAGAAATTGAATTGGTTAATCCTGGTCCCATTTAGAGGAGAAAAGACCAAAAACCAGTGCCCCCCGTTTCTAAATCAGATCCAGATGTCATCAGGTTTGGTGTAATAAACCTAGATGTTTTATGTTTTATGGCCACCAAAACTTGAGATTTCAGAATGGGATACGACATGCCAAACGGGTGATGTCCATATTTCAGCTTTGGCTGCATAACAGCTGCTTTATGGCAGTACTTTTGTTGCTTCAGATTTTCCTGTGATCATTCATTTTAAATGTAAATTGTCCACACTGATTAATATGATTTTTGGTTGTTGTTTCTTGAAGAAATTGTAGATATAAAAAAAAGTTTGTTATTTTTTTAATCTGCACCTCAACAGGATTGAATGGAGTGAAAAAAGCCTCTTTTCTCTGACAACAAAAACAGAAAAATATGTAAAGAACAGCATCATTATGACTTTAGCTACACTGAAACACACTGCTGAGATAATCAAGAGCAGGAGGGACCCGAATTAACGTCTCTTTCTCTAGTTTCTTGCTTTTCGCCTTCTCCCTGCGTACGTTTACCAGAAATAAAAGGATTTCATGTGTCCTTCCAATAAATACAGGAAGGACTCCTCCTTCCAAGTTATAGCCAAAAAGAGTCGGGAGAACCACAACTTGCTCAGAGCTATTTGACAGGTATCTACCAATGTCTGTATAGAGTCTACATATTATACTGAATACACTGTGGAAGCCTCACATGTGAAATTCAAGGACAGCTGTGGATGAGAAAGGTCATAGCTTCACAACAAAGGTCTTCATTGATGATACTGTTTATTATTTACTATTACTATTACTATTACTATTATTAGTTACTATTATTAACAGACTGGCATGTATATAGACGTTGTTTGTTGGTGTTCATTTGTTTGGAGGTTGTATCTATTTCAAACATCCAGCCCGAGTTACAAAGAACTATCTTCAGCCACAAGAAAAACGAGGAGTCCTGTGACAGATGGTGTGGCCCACTCAGAGCCCTGGGGCCACATTCTTAAAGCTTCTCATTACAAAGAGCTGCTGCTTGGGGCAGAATCCACAAAAAAGTCTTGCGCACACTGGAAACGATTCGCTGGTCAAAGCTGACAGCTGGTCGTTTGCTCTGGTTGCCTAGGTAACCTTCTAATGTATTTACTACCAGGTCAAATGTCTATCACGTGTATTTTTCACTCTCACTGGTAACTGCTTCAGTCGCTCACCTGGAAGTTGAGAAAAGTTTATCTTAGGCCCTGCCCACTTCCTGTTGTCGGTGGATATTTCACCTGTAGTGGCTTGAAATTGCAGAATGTTATCCAATTTGTGTGGTTTCTAGTTGCCACGTCAATGTGAATTACTTGCCATGTGTATGCAGCTTTAGAATTATGATGTTTTCTAAGAATTAACCTTTGAAATTAATACTAGATTGTAGAAAAACTGCTAGGAGAGGAAGGACTGCCTTTTTAGAGGCTTAAGACTTTCCTCTGCTTTAATAAGTAGGAGAAAATAGCAGAGAGACAAAAAGGTAGAGGAAATACCTCTGAATGACAGTGAGTTAATGAAACAACAGATTTGATGGTGTGGGGATAATGTTTATGGTTGATCTCATTAAAGATACGCTTACATCTCCCATCCAATGCAATGATGCCAGAAATGAATGTGATTACGACGCTGAATTACTTGAACACTGGAAACATTTATTCTTGGTAACCAGGTCAGCCGCATCTCCTCAGTAAAAGTTTTTGTCCACTTCTTGCTCAGAGTTACTCTGAGAGTTTCCTAAATCACTCTTAAGCGAGGACTCCTTTCTATAAATGTTTAGGCTACTTTAGGAGAACTCTGTAAGAGCTCTCTGAATGTTTGTGAATGCAGCCTCTGATCTGAACATCATGCAGTCAACCTGACATGAAGAGATAGCCTGAATACATGCAGAAGCTCTGCATGTATTCAAATTCTTCAGCATAGTTGGCTCAAGCTACCTGCTGTAGTTAGATAAACAGTGTGTAAGTGCACTGAGGACTTGTGCGGTTTTAAAGATCCACAAAGTGAAGGGATACCATGCAAACACACAAACCTAATTATTAGTCTATTAAAATACCAGAACTTTTCCTAAAGCAGAGGCAGCAGCACACAGCAGGCCACATTATTTCTCAAGTAGTTCCATTAAAAATGCTCCAAAAGGCACAAAGACAACAAAAAATTTCAGTTTAGTGACTCATTTTTACAGAGGGGAGGCCAAGCAGACTGAATTTCCCGGAGGAACCTACCCGAGGGATTAATAAAGTTCTATATATCCATCAGAGCGTGATGTAACTTTAAGCTTTACCAAAATCCATCCATCCATCGATCCATCCCAGGTCTTGACAAAATGCAAGTGAGTAGATTAAAAATAAATAAATAAATAAATAATCCGCTCTTATAACGTTACGGACTGAAAATAATCATACAGGCCAAAATATGTTTTATGGTGAGCTGAACCAGCTTTACACTGCTGAGGGGTTGAGTCTGTGGAGTTCCACTGCCACTGCCAGCCTCACGTGGCCACTTGAAAACTGCCTTTTTAGAAGAAACTTTTTTGTATAGGAGTAAATTCTGGGTTTTTATCATTGCTATTATCCTTCGTAGTTTCTTATTTAGTTAAGCATTTAGGTGATGGTATGTGGTACCCTGCGCACCCACAAACATTTATCTTCACATCATACATAAAGTAGTGGCTAAAAATGAAGTACATCTGCGCTGGGCACCATTTTAATGCTGACATCTCAAGCAATTTTTTTTTTGTACCAAGTGTTTGTGGTGCAGCCATCAGCACTAATGTGGTCACAGATCTGATATATAGTGGCTGATGATTAACCAACCCCCATTGCCACATGTCCCAGCACGCTTCAGTGTTTAATGGCAGCTGGAGACCAGACCTGACCAAGGTTTCCACAGCAACCACTACTCGAAAGGAATTGCGTATTTCTTACCGGGAATGCATATGTAAGTGCACGGGGACACACACAAACACACCCACAGCCCATTAGCCCAGCGCAACACAGTTTCCATCAACAGTAGCGGTGTGGGGAGACAACTAAACAAAACAGCAGTTTAGTGCTGTGAGCTGTGCACCGTAACATCCTGCCAGCAAAACAGAACTCGCTGCCTCTTTCTAAGTGATTTGTATAGGACTGAAAGGGAATCTGGCAGCAGATGCCAAGAAGCAGAGAGGTCAGCAGAGTGGCTCTCCTGCAGCCGGCATTGTCTGCTGCACGGCACGTGTGTGCAAACAAAACCTCCCATTCAGTGCAGCCTCATATGGGATATCAGCGGAGCCTTTAGAGCGTTCAGGAACAGGATACGATAAAAGAGACAGGAGTGGAAACTTTACAGAGCTGTGACACCATCTTTGTGAAAAGAGAAAATGAAAAATGTGAAAGCAGACGGGGGGAAAGGTGAGAGATGGTGGGTAGGGGATATTTGCACAGTGACTGCAGCAAGAACTGGAATAATGACAGTCTTCCTTTCATAAATTCAGCCTTTTTGCAAATCTCTTTCTCTCTATTCTGAGACATGCCCTCAGCAGGTATTCCAGATAACTACACTCTTAGTTATTAGCAAAGGTGAAAGTTAGTTTGAGGGCATAGGATGTCTACTGTAATGTAGTACTTTTCATCAGAGTTGGAGCAGAAGAAGTGGGGAGGTGATAATTAGATCTGTCACTCTACTTTAATATCTCTCAGAGCTGCTCGGCCTTGGGCTGGATGGTTGCAGAGAAATGCCTTATTGTCTCAGGTGCTGAGGATCTGAAAGTACTTTCTGAGCCTGATAACGCTGCCCCAGAATGTGCTGGTGAGGAGTGATAGATTTGAGTGGGGTATTGCTGAAGCTGTCAAAAGAGCTGAATTATTAATAATCCAGTAATTTAATACAATATATCTTGTTTTGTAGGTACAGTATTACATATGGACATTGACAAATTAAAGGAAAAACTTGAACACTGGACTGCTGGAGTCGGGAGAGAGCCGATGGATCCATAACGCTGGAATGCTTTGGATTTACTTGTTCCTCTAGAGGGGGAGGTTTTCCAAGTGATCAACCTTATTCTGCGATAAAACTGTCCTTCTATCCTGAGAGCACCGCAAGTCTTTTAGAACATCAGTGTAGATGGCATGCTTCATGTTTGACTTCCTGAACTGAGTGGTGACCAAACAGATGTGACATGGTGATCTCTGGAGAAAGCTTGAATTTCCTAATGTCCACTGGGAGGGTTGCCCTTTCTCCCAGTTGCCAGTCCGGAAAGGCAAATTTTACACCGCAGATGTGATGCACCAATCTATCTCATTTCTATACCATGGCTAA
>VVHJ01001862.1:12629-28111 GCA_015107715.1 Tylochromis polylepis
CGGGCCAAACCCCCCCCCCCCCCCCCCCCCCCCCCCCCCAAAAAAAAAAAACAACCCCAAAATGATAAGATTTTATGAGCAAACTCATTGTTTCCTGCAGCTTGCTCACAGGCAGGAGGACATGTGGTTGTAATTCCTCGCAGAGCAGATCCCTGAGACTTTTAAATTGCAATTCCGATCATGATGGGGTGTTTATTGTTAATTACATTAGATTAATACGGGGCAGCTGCCGCATAAGGAAACATATGAATCCGTTTGCATGGATTTTCGGCGCCATCAATCAGTGCGCCTGCTGGTTTTGTGGTTCCCCAAAGCATACCCTCTGTGAATCAGCACAGTGTATCCGTCTTGGCATTCACTGGCTCATGTCATGTTTGGAAAATTATACTTCCTGACACTGAGACAGATTACAGGGGTTTTCTTTTATCCATTTATGTTGCTCCTGCTTTATCATTCCTCTCATTTACCACATTTATAACCTGTGTAAATGTCCTCTCTCTAGGTTTCTTCTCCTGCTTTTTAGATCCTCAAGCAGCTGTGCTAAGTAGAAATAAGATCAAAAGAAAACCGAGTTCTTGAAAGTGTTGTGACCGTCCCATAGAGCATGTACTCACTAAAACGATAGCCTTTTAATTAGACACAGGAGAGGCCACCAAAGATATTACCTGGGGCTAATCTGTTCCTCTTCTCATGTGAGACCATAACAGAGATAAGCAGATTGAGCTACTTTTTTAAGGCCATGTTTTCTTCTTGTTCCCACAGCTCAGACCTGAGTATCACTTTCTTTCCAGGAAAAAAGAAAAACGCATGAAGATATCTCACGCTTTGCCTGAGCCTGGGTGGAAAGAGGAGTCACAGGATCCAGACAAGATTTGGAAGCTTGAGGCTAGAGAAGAATCTCAAAGTCATGGAAAGAGGGAACTGGATGTGCTACAGTGAGTCTGAGGAAAACACGCTCAGGTTTCAGCTATGACCTGTGGAGTATTCACAAAGAGTTGGGAAATGTTCACGAAAAAGATTTAATTACTGGCACAAAAAAAATCCTTGCAATAACTTTTTAGAAAGTAAGCAATGGTGAAAACATAAATGCTAGAAAGAAAAACAGACACTGACGATAAGAGGGAGATTTGGAGGTTATGACATGCACTGATAATTTAGTTATATGTTAAAATATGCTCGTGTAAGTTTCTAAAGAGAGCACAGTATGTACAATCCATATGTAGCAGCAATGTGAGTGATAACAAGCTGCAAATCATAGCTGTGATAATTTTTGATCTGTTTACCTGACTTATTAAATGAAATCAATTAAAAAATATTCACAAGGCGATAATTTGTTTCAAGGAATTCCTCTTTTAATACAAGCTAATGAAGAAAAAAATTACATTATTCAACATCTCCCCTCGGACACAGAGCTTTTATAATTCTGAATTATGCACAGCCTCGACAGCCTCACCAGAACAATCAGGCCAAGAGCTAGCATTGATGCTAACAAGCTAATTTGTTAGTATTTTACAGCTACCAATGCCCTGCAGGTTTACAATAAAATTTAACAATCATAGCATTTGAAAAAAATACTCCAATAATTTATAGTATTAATATCAATAATAATTATGATTACAGTTACTGATCAGGTATAAGATTATGACCACTGACAGGTGAAACAAATAATACTGATTCTCACTGAATTTTGTTTGACTCACCACTTAATGCATAATGAAGAATCTGAAAGAGCACCGCACCCCTGGCAAAAACCACCAGTAGCTCAAATTTTTGCTAGTAATAACACTAATAGTAATGCTGTAAAAATGATTTGAAACAAATGTAAAGTAAGATTATTTAAAACAAATGAAACAAATTTATGGACTGTTAATGTTGCAAGCAAACAATATTAGCATGCACTCTGTCTTTGGACCTGTGTTAATGAAACAAGACGCTACAGCCAGCGAATGCATCGAATTTTACAGAGAACAAACAGAATAAAATGTGGACCGAGCCCAGCTTGGGTACTGAGTCAGCGCTTGATTACTCAGAACAAAATTTATGATTTGATATTCCTCTAGACGTTTTAATTTGAGCAGCTGGAAGTCTTTAGCTGGGGGACAAAACCAATAATTATAGAAAATTTCTGCAATAACAAAAATGAAAGCCAGAATTCTTTTAAAGATTCTTCACTGTGTGGTTTTTAATATTAACAATTTCATGATTCATTCAAATGCATTACAATAAAGATAAATGACTAAAGAAACCCTGCAGGCTGGTTAAGAACTTTACTGTGGCTTTCTCTTTGCTATTATATAAATTTTCCCAGAACAGCTGGGTTATGAGCACCTTTCTGTTCCCCTGTTGTCACAGTACAAGCAAGACGAATTTGCAAGGCAAAAAAGCAAAACCAAAACTATCTGCAAACTTGAAATAGACGAGAATACTTTTTTTTTTTTTAATAATTTGGATAATTCGAGCCCTCAGAAAGCTCAGTAATCGCTGCAAACCAGAGTTATTATTATGGCATTTAGTTTTAAAGCTGAATTTCTGCTGCCAGCGTGACAGAAGCTCCAAACATACACCCTGAGTTATTAAAAACGCAATCTGGGGGCCTGCTTCTTTTGCAGGGGTCACGCACTGGGCCAGCCCTCTCCGGTTAGGTCTGAGGGCCACCTAAATTACATGCCAGTCCTAATCAAAGAACATCTCTGTGTTTACAAACAATGAAGAAGAAGAAGAAAAGTATTTAAAAAATGTATTTATCCTATTCTCCTGTTATTATTATTAGTATTATTCTTACATACCCAAATACACAGTTGCATAATTCTAACTAATTGCAAATAATTCTAAAATGCCTAGTCTATGTCTAACATCTATGTCTAGTGTTTCGCAATAAAAATGATCTTAAGTCACAGAAAACAATAAAAGGTAGAAATGAAAAACCACTGCAATGTTCAGCTTGCAGATCACTTCAGTTCAATTGATTTTTATTTACATAGCGCCAAATCACAACAACAGTCACCTCAAGGAGCTTTTAGAGTGAGGTACGATGCCAGATGATTGCCAAGAGCCAAGCAATGGTAGGAAGGGATAGGTGTCAGGGACTGTGTGCCAGGACCCAAGTGCAGGACTCAAAACTCACAAAGGTAGAACTCAACCAGGAACTCATGAACTAGGCTGAAACACAGGACCATGGAACACACAAGGAACACAGCAACAGGGAGAACGTGACAAAGGACAAAGGGAGACTCGGACAATATATACACACAGGTTGACGAGGGAACAGGGAATAAAGAATTAAGAGACAAGGGAAGCAAAACTGAACAAAACACACATGGGATGAGGGGCTATCAAAATGAAACAAGAAGAAACACAAGGTGAGACAGAAATATGGACAGAAAATTAAACAACCAGAGACGGGGACAGGATTGAGCCAGACAGAGAAACACAGGGAAGCGGAAAATACACAACCTAAGAACTAAAATAGTCAAAGAGCTAAACTAAGAACTAAAGGTACAGATACTCAACTAATAAGGTTAAGTAAAGCAAGACTATCAATATAAACAGAACAGCAAACAATACAGAATACAAAGATTTGTCCAAACTAGAGAAACCTAAACATCCCAAAACTCAAAAACCCTGGCACAAAACCAAGGGACCATGACAAGGAAGGAACTCTTTTAACAGGAAGAAACTTTGGTCAGAAGCCGACTCAGGAAGGGACAGCCTCCTGCTGTAACTGGTCGGGGAGAGGGGAAAGAGAGGAGTACAAGGAGAGCACAGGGAGACAGGACAAAATTCAGACTATGAAGCAGAGAAGATACAATTTAATGTCATGCGGCAGTGAAGTATAAGCACCTGGGACGTGAAAAGAGGTGAGCAGAGAAGAAATGCTCATTGTATCGCAGGAAGTCCAGAGCAGCCTGAGCTTTTAGCAGCATAACTAAAGGATGCTTCAGAGTCACCGGATCTAACCCTAACAATAAGCTTTATCAAAGGAAAGTTTGAATCTGTGTCCTGAATCCAATGATTTCCTTCTTTAAGATACAAACAAGCCAGCGAATTAACACATTTTGATTCAAGCCATCTTCAAAATGTGCATCAGATATCGCTTTGTCTCCAGAGAAATGAAGTTCCTGCTTAATAGAGTATCAACAGAAGGAGACTGTGTGAAGTACAAAGACACTGCACATTTGTAGCAGGAAAAAAATCCCCCAGTTTCTTTAAAGTGATAATAGAAAAATTAATGAAATTAAGTAAATGTTGACTGAACGATGAAAGTGGTGTGGGGTTGTCAGTAGCCACCAACTCAAGGGCTTCCTCCTGATATTCAACAACTGATTAATGTAATCACCAGTCAGCAGGTAATTAGACATAACATGAAAAAGTGCAGACCATGAACAAACACATTTGATTAAGTCTGAAATCAGAGTAACTCTCTGGGTCAGAAAACATGGGTGAACTTTGTTTTTTTTTTGTTTTTGTCTCATTAAGACAAAGTGTTGATACACCCATACAGATCCCAGAGCGATGCACTTGGTTTTTGGCTGTTTTAGCAGTCTTGCAGTATTTATTTATTTTATCAGGAACAGTCATAAGACACGTGATCATTTCTTCTTCTTTCCACTTCCCCTTTGCTTTCCTGCAGCTTGTCCTTACAAGAAACCAAGCTGCACATTTGACCCAGAGGTAAGCCGTTGGTCAGGACTGAATATCACTGGTGACATGGGCTGAGAGATGCTATGTGAGAGGAACTGCAGGCATCATGTCCTCAGGTGTGTGAGCACATGGGAAACAGTAATATTCCCAGCTTAAGGCTTACAAGCAAGAACGACTATGAATAAAACTGTAGCTTATTATATTAACATTAAAATAAAAAGTGGAATAAAATATTGAGAAAGGCATCACACATATTGGCATGCAGAGCATTTTAGGATCTTTCAGCTCATTGTTTTGGATTTATAGATAAATACATTTCTTGCAGATACAGCAAAACAAATCAGGAAATGGAACAGGGACAAACAGAAAAAACAGACGGAGACAAAGATACACACCAGGAGAACATGAACATCAGGAACACAAGAAAAATAGCAAGTACATAAAACAAATGACCAAAACTCAAATCTTCAATAAAAATACTTGATGAGAGCAAATACAGCATTTCTATGTTGCAGTTTTTGGTCGCAAAAGATGGCGCAAATGTTGATTTTGTACTGTCAGATATGCAAATAAGGAAATGGTCAGAAAAATATTTCTTATGTGAAAGTATGCAGCACTTATAAAAAGCACTATATATAAAACCTACTAAATACATGCACTTGGCTGTGCAGGCAGAGGAAGAGGAGGTGGTAGTGCGAGCGATCAGTGCATATTAAGGTTCAGTGTTGTTTTGGCACTTTAGGAGAAGCTGCTTGTGAGTCTTTTTGTCCACATTACTGTCAGAGGCAGAATATGACGGGTCCTTTACAGTGTTTTTTGCTCTGTTGAGGAAACATGAGGTGAATGAGTCCTGTAGGGAGGCCAGAGAGCAGCTGATGATCTTCTGAGTTGTGTCGATGATCTGCTGCCTCCTCCTCTCTGCTTCAGTACCACACTGCGATACAATATGTCAGCACGCTCTCTATGGAGGAGCGGTAAAAGGGCACCTGCAGCTTTTGACCCAGGTTATTCTTCCTGAGTGCTGTGAGGAAGTGAAGCTGCTACTGCGCCTTTTTGGTGACCACTGAGGTGTTTGCAGTCCAGGATAGGTCATGAGAGGTGAAAGTGCTCAGGAATGTGTAGGCTGGGACCCTCTGCACACGGCCACTGTTGATGTAGAGAGGGACCAGGTCTGTGCTGATCCTCCTGAGGTCAGTCTCAGGTTGATAACTGAACTGTAAGCTGACTATTTCAGGATCTCATCTCATGAATCAAATTTGGTGTAACACACACACTGGCCAAGTGAACTGACCACCCATCAGGTTGCAGCTGTAATGTATGTGACAGGGACGTGGATTATGACATCAGCACTGAGTTGGCTGTTAATCATCCTGGGACTAAAAAGAGGAACTATGGGGAGACCGCCCTTCAGAGCATGGGAAAAAGTCCCAATGCTACTGCTGGACTTCACTGAAAAGCCCCCAACTTTTTACTTTGCTGAAAAAAGCTTTTTTTGGTGCTTCTGAATGTGCAGGTGGTTACTTCCTTTCTCTCTCGCTCTCTCTCAGTCACACACAATCACCCGTGCACAATCTCTCTCACTCACCCACACTTATCCTATCATTCCACTATAAAGCTCTGGTAAATGTCCCACGGCCACACTACTGGTGACAGATGGTAAAGGCGGGATGAAAACTCCCCAAATAAATATGTAATCCCTTCCTCACATGGGCCGTAGCACAACACGCAGATTATCCCATCAGATACACTACAGCAGCTCTGCAGAGCAGCAGGCCGTGGGGAGATCCCTCTTTGTGCACACATATAAAATAATTTGAACACAGCATCTGTGTGTGTGCTTTAATGGCAGCGCGTGCAGTTAAAGAGGTGATGAGCGGCAAATGAAGTCACGTGTGCCACTTCAGACTTG
Source organism: Tylochromis polylepis (assembly GCA_015107715.1). Classification (NCBI taxonomy): domain Eukaryota; kingdom Metazoa; phylum Chordata; class Actinopteri; order Cichliformes; family Cichlidae; genus Tylochromis; species Tylochromis polylepis. The sequence goes on from VVHJ01001862.1 coordinate 19,180, forward strand.
ACTGAAATGTATTCACATATGAGTACTTACTTATATTGCCACCATCAGTGGAATAAAGTGCTCCCATCTCACCATTCACACAGCAATAACATTAAAAATGTATTCATTTCAGTTATTTACAGTTGATTTAGAGCTGTCCTTTTGGCACCAAAAGCAAGAAACCACCTGAATTTTCCTACCTGATTTACAAGCGGGATACAATTACGTTTATAGTCACATGGCTTGTAACTATTGTCCAAGCACAAAATATGACTTGTCTCCATAAAGACAGGAACATTGCCTGCTTTTACACACATTAGCAGATGTGTTTTAATGACATCGTTCTGTGATATGGGAACAAACAGCCCACTGTGCGTGTTCAGCAACTCCACAGAGTTTATAAGGAAAAGGGAAGTTGAATAAAAGCCACAAATATCCAAATATGTTAGAATTATTACATGAATACCTGAATATAAGTGAGGTTTGAAGCATGTTTATTAACACACATAGTTATTTTTTAAATGCAGGTAATAAGCTGAAGTTTAAACAACTACAAATGAAAAAAGACCTAACAGTGAGCTGCAAACAGCAAACTACACAAATGTAGTTTTCACATTTTTTATGTATAAGAAGAAGAAACCAAATTGTCCTGGGCCATATTTTCCTTTTCCAAAAATTTCTAATAGACAAAATATAAATGTTTACTTTAACCACGTGTAAAGGGTTGTTTGAGACTGCGTTACCAAAACTGCCGTGTCTGTGTGCAATAGGCTGTGATCTTGATGGAGAGCAGGTGTGTGATCACAGTCAGTTTCCATTGTCAGAGTGACTTTGGTGCATTAACATCACGATAGAACAGCAATAAGATGAAGTCAGTCTGCGATCAGCAGTTGAATGGAATCATTTACATCTGTTTATGATATCAGTGAAAAATCCAAAATTATAAATCTGTTGCCATCAACATAGACAGAAACACACATAAAACAGATGCATTCAGAGTCCAGCCAGAACCTTACAGATGTGAAAGAGACATTTTCCACAGATACAATTACAAATACAATGCAGGACAGCAATTTAACTGCAAAATAACACAGGCGCTCAGCAACCTTGCTTTAAATAAGAATAGAACTGGGATACAACCAGTTTGTCACAAGCTGAACTTAGTCATCTACTGCAAAGAGACAAGTCGCAGACTTGTGTTTGTCGGCACAGGCTGGGTCAGTCTGATTGAAATGTGTTGTCTTCTTCTTCTTGGGTCGCTACAGCAGATCATCTGCCTCCATCTCGCCCTGTCTCTAGCATGTCCAACAGGTCCAAACCATCTTGGCCTTGTCCCTCTGACTTTGAGCTGTTGCTCTGATATACTCATTTCTAATTCTGTCCAGTTTAGTTACTCCCAATGAAAATCCCATCTTTTTGTTAGTGTTATCGTCTCCAAAGCATACATCACTGCAGGTTTCGCTATCATCTTTCCTTTTAACTCTTGCTGCTCTCCTTCTGTCACAAATAACCTTCGTCTCCACCCAATCCACCCTTCATGCACTCTCGTCTTCACCTCTCTTGTGCACTGTCCACTGCTCTGAATGCTGAGTGGAGGTATATAAACTCATGATACTGTTAAAATGTTGACAGTCTGCCTGCATTTATAAATTAGAATGGCAGTTGTTTGCAAACTTTTGTCAGTCTGTCTGAGAGTCACCACGGTCACTCTGAGGTGTACCTTTAGTTATTTTCAAGTGTCAGGAAGAAGGATTACAATATGCTTGGGTAAAAACTTATGACTGAAAAGTCTTTGGCTAGTAAGCAGTTTTTTCAAATCCACTTTAAAAAACATCAAGATGCAGAGTGTAGAAACATTCATCTCAAAGCTTCGAAACAAAACTTCACAGACCAGTGGGTGGCATCATAGTGGCTATGTACATATCAAGGAATATTTGTTGTAACCTAAGAATATCTGTGATAAACTTAAGTATCCCTGCCTAAGGATGCATGATTTTCAATCAATCAATCAATCAATCAATCAATCAATCAATCAATCAATCAATTTATAAGCACATTTAAAAACAACATAGGTTGACCAATGTTCTGTAAAAAGTAAAAAGTAAAACATTTTAGCCCAGGAATGCTAGTCATTAGCCTAGGGACTATGAAAGTCTGTTAGTTATAGAGTGGGTTATGAAGTAGTCCTGTGAAATACGCAACCACATGAATATCTGAGCATACATGTATTTGGAGCTTCTGATATTGTGATTATCTGAATTAAGTTTTAATGGTGCAGACTAATCACATTTATGCTAACATGACTATGATGCTAACTTAAAGTGCACAAATATTCCGCTAACTGATATCAATGGCTTCTCTGAAAAATGGTCATTTGAGTTGAACATGTCATGATCCTGTACCAGATCCTTTTCTCTTCTCATGCTGTGAAAAAATGCCTCAAGGTAATTGTATCTTAATTGCATACACACTATAAAAAGCGGCTGCAAACATTGTGTCAGATGTTATTTTTACTGAATTGCACTCATTTTTCTTATTACAGTGATCAGATTGTAGTTTCATATTGGCGTTTTCCTGCATGCTACAATGTGTGAAATGAATTTTAAATGAGCTGTTGTTCGCCCATTTTAATTTGAAAATAATCACCTTCCTGTCACAATGTTCTCACTGCTAGCATGCAAGAAAAAGCAAAGCATCACTTCACATGCTGATTGACTTGGCATTTTGCCAGCATTTACTTCCACATTTATGACTTCCATTCCAACTTCTTCTTCTTCTTTTTTTAAATTGTGCAATCAAAACTATTTGTATAGCTGATATGCTTCTTTTTGATCCATTGCCATGGAGGAAAGTAATTTGGAATTGACTTGGTGGTCTCAGAGAGGAAAACAACAATTCTTTTTTTGACATTTCACATTAGGTCACATTAGGACATGGTGTTGGCCTCCCCAAGTCACTTTTTGTTTCAAAACAATGGCTCCACACTGCAGAGCGGCTCATCACAAAATTAATTTATGTTCTGTTTCATTACATCCTATTTCAATGACAATATTTGATCCAACAGGCCATTACCAGTGATGCCCGAGATCGCACAGTTATCCTAAAATATTATTTTCATTGTAAATATCATTAAAGTCACTTAATTATGATGCAATTATACTTACATGTAATTCTATTGTAAGGTAAAGCCCCTACAATAATAGGGTCTTTAGCTTATATTTTATTGGCCATTTACTTTTGTTTCCACTTGATTCTTGTTTGTTTTATTTTTTAAAAAGGCTACTTGTTTAGTTTTATGAAAAACTCATTGTCTTCTTTTTCATTTTTTTCTAGGTCATGCTCACAACTCTTGATCATGTTTTAACCTATGGTGTTATTTTTGTGCCTCTATTCTGAGCGCACGTAAATAATTTTTGCAAGTGCAAGTGTTGCATGTTGAGGAGAAAATTATTTTGAGTGAAGAAAAGCTTAATTATAAATAAAAATAAAAAGTTCAAAATAAAATAATTAAACATACTAACCGAAAATGGGTTTAGCTACACTTTGGACAGTGTAGCTAAACAAGTGAGCGAGAGAGGCTGTTATTGTGTGTGTATGGATGATAGCAAACACTGAAATACATTTCTTGCACTCAGCAATGAATTTTGGTCGCTCAAATTAAGTTTTTCTTCGCTTAAAATAATTTTCTCCTGAAAATACAACATTTGTACTTGCAAAAATGATTTACGTGCGCTCAGAATAGAGGCACAAAAATAATGCCATATTAACAAAGCTGCAGCCATGTTTTAAGTGCCATAAAATACAGTTCCTCTAATGGCCTTTTGGGGCTGGCTCCACAAGTGAGTCCCCATAGATTCCCATGTTAACTGATACAAAAGATGATCATACTGCTAAGGGCTAAAGTCTGGCCTGAGAGATTTTTGTGAGAGTTTGTTTATTAAGGACTGATAACTGAAAGGATTAACTGACTTTGGACTTTGAAGTGTGAACTTGGCATTCGTTGAGCCGAGTAAGGAGTTTAATGTGGAAGTGTCAGTGAACGACCTGTATAGGTCTGGCAGTAATATGCTATATGGCTTCTTCATAACTACCATGGTGGAGTGAGATGTTGATGAGGATAGATGCAACAGCATGGATCTGATTGAGGAGGAGGGGGGTGATAGGGAAGGAAATGAATGGCAGCAGATGGTAAAAGGAGGTCTTAGGATAGTGAGAGGAGGAGGATGAAGAGGAAGTGGACAGAGGCTCACATGGAAGGCTCAGAGAGCAAGGGTCGTGAGGGTGAGGTAACAAGGTCTAAGCTGAATTCCTTTCACATAGTGGTGATATTTGAGAGTGATAGTGGAATAAAGAAAATGACTCACAACACGAGCATGCCAGGGTGTTAGGGGATGGAAATCTGCTGATTGGATGTAACGCAGATACCCAGGTGGAAAAGGCAGGAAATATTACAAGTGTGGAAAAAGACCAAATCTGAAAAGCTGTGAAAGCTAGAGTACAGAGACCCAGTGGCGGCAAAGGGGTGATTACAGGAGTACCCTTTAGCATTAGCATGATGGAGCTGGTTGAAAACCAGAGGGTGTGAAACACTATAGGCAAGAGTGCAAAAGGAATAACAAAAAGGCCCAAGAAAAAAAGATACAGAAACAGTGCTGGGGGGGAATACTCCAAAATAACCTTTTTGAGAGATTTATAAGGTACATTGTGACAAAATCTGTTCTGAAACCACAAAGGTGCTTTAATTGCCGGGCATTTGTGCACACTGCTAACTCATGCAAAGGCAAGACAACATGGACAAGATGTGCTGGTTAACATGAATACAGAAAATGTGGGGAAGATATCAAACCCAAATTCTATGACTGTGGAGGTTAGCACAATGTTGCCTGTTGGGGATGTGAAACAATGAAGTGCCAGGATGCAGTGCAGCAAGGCAGTTAACTGTGCTGAGGTTGTCTGGATGGCTGGACAGGAGAAAGGGGTGTGGGGAAGGACAAACAACTGCAAGTGTCATGAAGAAGTTCAAAGGAAGCTGTTGAAAGAGAAAAGAAGGATAGTGACCTTCATAGTAGGAGACATGAATGCTGATTTCAAGTCCAAGGTGGAAAGCTTACAAATCCATGACTTCTACCTACTTGGCCCTTCTCAACAAACGAGTGAGGTGGGAGGAATTCAAAGAAGAGGTATTAATTATATTAATAATATTGTTAATCCTACACTGGAACACAAGAAGCTTGATTGTCATTGGTCGGTACTTCAAGTGGTTCATTTACAGTCAAAAGGCGAGATCAGACCTAATATATATTCAGGAGTCATGGCTAACACCCTGTTTAAATTTAATCATGAATGGGTATGTGGCAATGAGACGGGACAGGGAAGGTGGGGTAGGAGGTGGTTGTGACACCTTTGGTAAAGAGTGTGTGGCTTGAAAGGAAAAGCTGGCCATCATAAATTTCTATAATACATGCACATTAGAGGTCAATAAATTGGTGGAAATAGAAGGCAAAAATGTAGAAAGCTCTGTGTTCTGTGGGGACTTTGATGCACATAAGACCTTATGGAGAAGTGACAAAGCCAACTACATTGTCCAGGTAGTGGAAGACCTGCTGGATTGGAGTCAGTTAGTTTTTATAATTGATACCAGGAGCACAAAGATAAACATCAATACCATTAGGTCACTATATGCCTCTGTGTGATTGATTTCTGGATCAACAAAGGGACCCTTTGAAGTAACCATTATCCTGTATGTTAAAATGAATACGACTGACTGGGGAAAACTCAAGAGACAGTGTGACAGAAATGATTAATGGTAAAATATTTCAGTATATAGTATTGAAAAGGTACCGTCCACTCAAGAATTTGGCCACTGGGATGTGAAGGGTGGTGACCAACTACAGGAAATGTCCAACCACTGTGCTTGCCAAGTACAAAGTCATGTTTTGCATGAGGATCAAATATTTATTTCACTCAATGACATTCAAATCATTTTACAACTTTCACACAATGAGTTTTTCTGGATATGTAGATGATATTCGGTCTTTCTCCATTGAAAAGATACTACCATAAAAATGACCATAAACTGTTCATTTCTTTGCAAGTGACCACACTTACAGATTCAGCAGAGAATTAAATAATTATTTATTTGTGTCTACTGAGCAGAGGAAAAGTGTACAGAATGACTGGAAATAATTAGGCAATGGTAAGAGATTTGGAATGAGGAAATTAAAAAGTAGACATTTACATGCAGTAAAAAGGAGAGATGTAATGTTAGGGATGCCGCTAGGAAAGCACTAGTTTAAACAGTATACTTTTATTATGGGGAAAAGCATCTGACTGGCTATTGTAATATGTCATGAAAGAGAGTCAGTGGAGCAAGTCTTGATTTCATGTAGGAGCTACAACAAAGCAGGAAGAAAGGTGGGGATTGGCAGGCAAAGGCTAGTGCTGGAAGACGTAAGTCTTAATAATGCACTCATGTGTGGAGACTTAGCAGATAGGAGAAAATTATTATTTAGGCTTCTGAGAACTCTGTGACTTTTGATGATAATGTGATTCATTTGTAATGTTGTAGTAACAGGAGGAGGACAAGGCCTAAAATTAGCAGCGTGGCTGCTATAAGTGAGCTGTAGCAACTGCCTGTTAATTTGCTAATAAACCTCTTGGATCTCTTCAGTTTGTGGTGTTGGTACATTTTGGAGCACATTCATAAAATTGTGCTCTGAGCTACAGAGTGTCAAAGTCTGAACTTCAGTCTTTGCTATCCAAAGCTATTGCTTTAATAGATAGGCGTCTGTGTGATGCACACATTCAGTTTATAAAGGCTACTTGGTAATCAAGCTAACCAACCTGATGGATTACAGAAACCATAATCAAAGTCATGGTGGTTATGTCCATCTTTTATATACAGTCTCTGGGCTGTTAGTACTTAAGATGCTAATCAGAGACCTTAGGACAGCATGTTTACTTGTCGGTAGCTTGGTGTTTATTTATCCTGTTCTAAAAGCTTTCAACTGCATCTCTTTTAAACCTGATGCATTAGAATTAAAGCTCAACAGCTCTGCATCAGTTTTATTCAAAACAGATGAGCTCTTCACCGGGTGAGCTACGCTCGCCCACAGTCTGGTCCGGGTGCAGGATCTTTTGTGCTTGGAAAGGGTTAACTAACACTAAAGTATGAATCACTGACCTAAATTTAACATACTGTTTCCTGCATCAGAAAAACACACTATTCAGAGCTTCACATGATTTAACAGACTCTTAGAGAACACACTGTACATGTACATGAGCACAGATGAACCAGGCTTAATTACTCCATTTGCAGTCTGCGGAGCTCGGCGAGCTGCTCATTCCCACCATAAAGATCCATTAAAACATGCATCTGTTACTGTGCTCACAAGCAGGAAATATTCCCATCATAACAGGGGGACAAATAATGCATTTGCACACTTTCAAGACATTTACAGTATCTGTGATTAACAAACTACTCTGATATTCTGTCCTGTTTGTGCTGGAGTGAGGGAAAGAAGAAAAAAATTGTCACCAAAGCAAGAAACTAAAGTAACCACAAACCCATTAGATGAATACATTCATCACAATTTCACTTTTCTCGAAATAAAAAAGTGGAGCATTTTATCAATTTCACTTCATATTTGTGACAGTAATTGACATGGGCTTATTGTAATATAACAGATTGTTGCATTTTTCAAGAGTAAAACAATGTATCACCATTACAAAGGCACTATTCGAAATGCATTAATAACTATCTTGAAATAGCTCCTTGCCTTTGTGTTGTCTTATATAAGTATGACACATGGTCTAACCTGATGAGCTCATCCAGCACAGGCAACTGTCTAGGTTGGCTGTCATCTTTTTTTTTTTTGTTTACTAAGTGTGAAAGCTGCATTACAGTGCCCGAGGAGCTCAGATCCTCCCAGGAATGAAGTGCCTGTATCACCTCTCTGTATCCACGCTTCTTATTTAGGCAGGTGTTAAGGATGTTCAGAAACACTCCAGGCGAGATGCCATGTTGCATAAGAGAGGTCAAACGTCACCAAAAAGGCAGCAGAGAGGTCACTGCTGCAAAAAGAAATGGAAAAAACAGTTTCCTGAATATTTCCTTGACTATATTATTAGTGTCTTATGACTCCACTCAACTTTGCCACGTGTGAAATATGGTTCACTAATTTCAAAACTCACACAGGATAATTTCATTTAATGACCACTCCCCAGAGACTAAGTGCACTTAATTCTAATTAGGCTTTGTCCCAAGTTCAGATGACTAACAGTTTCCTATTACACACAAACTCTGGAGCTCATTAATTTCCAATATGTCAAAAAATACTACAAAACTAAGAGTTACAATATTTTTTCTCCAATTGATCTTTCTGAGTTAACTTCAATAATTACTTCCTCCAAACCATCAACATGTCTTTTCAACCCCATTCCTACAAAACTGCTCAAAGAAGTCCTGCCACTAATTAATGCTTCAATCTTAAATATGATCAACCTATCTCTAATAATCGGCTATGTACCACAGACCTTCAAGCTGGCTGTAGTTAAACCTTTACTTAAAAAGCCATCTCTAGACCCAGCTGTCTTAGCTAATTATAGGCCAATCTCCAACCTTCCTTTCATATCAAAAATTCTTGAAAGAGTAGTTGTCAAACAGCTAACAGATCACCTGCAGAGGAATGGCTTATTTGAAGAGTTTCAGTCAGGTTTCAGAGCTCATCACAGCACAGAAACAGCTTTAGTGAAGGTTACAAATGATCTTCTTATGGCCTCTGACAGTGGACTCATCTCTGTGTTTGTCCTGCTAGACCTCAGTGCAGCGTTCAATACTGTCGACCATAATATCCTATTAGAGCGGGGTGTGGTCCCTGGCGCGGCTGCAAGGGAGGGGTGTGGCAGTGAGCTCACTGGGCAGAGCCCAGCAGGTGCCGGCTGTCAGGGGCTA
>VVHJ01001863.1:0-11166 GCA_015107715.1 Tylochromis polylepis
TGAGTTACCTCCATATCTGCTTTTACTATCTTGATCAGTCTGTTGCAGAGCTCTGGTTTGAGCTGCTTTTATTCATAGTTTTCCAAAGATTTGACCAAAGGACATAATTGAATGATAATGAACTGTTGAAAATCAACATGTGTAATGATTTCTTTTCTCAATAACCTTGGGGCTTTTAGTAAGTGTCCAAACCTGCTGAAGTAATAGTTTGCCAACCCTGTGGCAGCAAATAATTGTGCAATTTTGTGGGTCTGACAGTATATTTTATCACATATCTTCAGGGCTGTTGCAAGAGGTCAAAAACTACACTGTAGATTAGTTTTACAGCAGGATTTATTATGCAATAATGCCATCCCATTTATATGACACCACACTGTTACTTGTAAGCTAACATCAGCTATTTCACTACTACAATTTTCAAACTGAAAGTGAAAATATTTTTTGTTGCGAAATATTTTCACCCTAACTTGTCTCCCTGGTGTTTTTCTGAATCTACATGTGCATTAATACAACTTCATCCTGATCCAAAAGCAGACTGAAGGCTCACACAGTACCAGGCTGACAGGGGATAGCCGCATGAGCAGTCTTATTACAAAGTCCTTCTGAGTGATTGTTTTGTCTCTGCATGCTCAAGATGTAAAGGCAAAGATGTGTTCTCAAAGAGGATGGTCTCAGGTCAAAAGCAATTGTAAATGAAATCATAATGCCTGTAACGTGTATCTGACACAACAAATAAACTTTTATTTTATGTCCAGCTATTTGTACAGAAATAGAAAACTTATGCTTCACTTTCACTCTGTGTACTCATGATGTAAAATAGAGAAAAATATTATCATCACATCCAATTTCTCTTAGTAAAGTCAGTTTTCTGTTTCTTAGTACCGTCTGGAGACGTTCACTGAGTCCAGGTCAACTGAGTGGGCCCAGAAACCATACGAAGGTAAACACACATTTTCATGTTATTCAATCCAGAACAATTTACAGGCAGTCCAGAAACAGGTTTAAAAAAAAATCCCTAAAAGGAAGCACGGGGAAAAACAATACGGACAGCACAGCTAGTGGGGCAACTCAACAATAAATACACGAGATAATGAGGGAAACAAGAGGGGGATACAACAACAAACTAGTCACAGAAAACTGAACAAAGGAAGGAAACTAAATACCAGAACTATTATACTAAGGGGAAAAGATAAATGAATATAAATCCAAAGAATACCAAAATTTACTAAAAAATAACTCAAAGTCACTTTGAAACAGACTCAGGACCATAACAGTAACTTGATAATATTTTACATGGAAAAATGTTATAACTGGAAACGCACTTGCTTCTACTTTCATAACACTGAATTCCTCTTTTGGTCATCCTTACCTAATCCTACTCACAATGGAGTGACTTACTGCAACAGCAGTTTGTTTTTTTGTTTTTTTGACTGTCGCTTCCTGTGAGCTCTTGTATGATTAATAGGTGAGCCTGCTGACTTTTATGCCCAGCCTGCTCCACGACCATGGGAGGTCCAGGCCACACCCCCCAAACTCTTCAGTGACCATAAAGAGAAGATCCGGGTGCCATACACGTCCTCCGTCAAGGTGACTGAATAACAGAAGCTGTCTATCAAAGTGCTGGTTTTAGCTTTAAGAGGGCTGACACAACTTTGATTATGTAAATGGAAATGGTGTTGCACTGAATACCCTGGTATGTTACCCAACCATTGTGTGCATTTTTTCTGACTGGGGAGCACTCCTGACAAACTCAATAAACTTGTTTGAAACATCCTCACTGGCTTTTGAGGAGATTCCTGTATCTCTGGGTGGTTCCAGCTGGCACTCAACAACAACCCCCCCCAATCACTGAACATATAGTAAGTACTACAGTAGCCTTGAAAAGTTTTCAGGGTCTACGAAATAGGTTTCAGTGATCCTTACATGTACTTAAGGACTTACCATGCTCGAAAGGTTTCATTGGGTTGCTAGTTGTCCATGAGATTTTTCAAGAGCTCATATTTTTCTGAATGTATTGAGCTGGCTCAAGTAATAATTGGATATGTAGGCACAGAAAAGCTGTTAGGGAACCTTGAAAAGATGTCAGCAGCCCTTTGTGAATTAAAGTCAAATCTGAAGATGTTCCACGGGTTTCACAGGAAACCCGTGGAACATCTTCTCTTCTCTTCAAGGAGCGGAGGTTGTTTCTTGGGTTACTGATAGTGTTCGAGGGTTCTCGATACAGCGGCTCTTCAAGACATTTCAGCAGTGTCATGATTGTATGTGAAGGTGACCCAAATGCAGACTCAATGGAGAGGATTGATAAACAAAGCTAACCTTTTTTTCGGCAATGTAGAAGCCCAAGGCTAAATCAACAGAACCACGATGTGTGTTAGGGATCATTGTCCTGCTGGAGCACCCAACGTTTCAATCATCTAGCTGCTGATTTGAGATGAATTTGAAGAATTTGCGACCTCCATCATGTTTAACAGCTGGTACAGTGTTCTTAGGTTTGAAAGCCTGGCCTTTACTTGTCCAAACATACTTCTTGTCATTGTGGCCACATAGCTCAATCTTTTTCTCATCTGACTATAAAACCTTTTTCTGAGCACATGCAAACTTCTGACCACAACTTTATTTGCAGTTCTGATTTAGCTTGAGCTCTGATTAGAAGTTAAACTGTCAACATGAAATGTGTGTGACGATTCTAAGGCAAAGTCTCTGTCGGTGTGACTCTGACAATAATCTTATTCTTAACTTTTCTGTGTGTATGTGTGTGTGTTTTTAGGAATGCTACACCTGCCATGCAACAGGCACAGAGCAATGCACTGAGTGCAACGGAAGTGGAAAAGTAAGAAAACTCTCAACAATACATAATATTTACTGACAGGAAAAATCTGGAGGTACTGTTAAAAAATTTGCTTGTTTGTGTCTTTGTAGAAATCTTGCCTGGTGTGTAATGGCACTGGACTGAAGCTCAGTGAGGCCTGCAGTCACTGCAATGGCACGGGCAAAGAAAGGTACTACTTTTTTCAGACCAAAACTATGCATAAAACATTATTTTAGAACAAATCAACCCAATGCAGTAAACTGGGAAAAAAAAATTTTTTAAAGGGACCAAAACAGTCAGATTTTCTGTTTATGCATAAAAACCAATAATAATATATCTAATTAACCATTCATAAGTGCAATTATTATCAGACTTCCATTCTTTTTTCTTCTCTTTTTTTAAATTTAGGTGCTATAAATAACTATGGCTATGCATAACACAGGGATGTTGAGTTTCTGTTAAGGTTGTGCCATATCGTCCTATCCGAAATAATAAATGTATAAATTTATACGCGATTAAGAAAGTATGATATTTGCAATATCAATGATACTATGAGGCCATGCGGTAACATCCCCTAGTGCACTCAACAACAAGATAATCCCAGACATGTCTGAGAGTGAGAGCAGTGTGTCAGCCTCAAATGATGACTTACGAACTAAAAAGGGAGCTTGTCTACAGTGCAACCAGCAATAAAACCAAAAGAACCAACAACTGACTGTCACATCTTTGTCATCAGCATTTGTCATCCCACAGTACTAATACACACACACACACACACACACACACGTTGCTATTTGTTGCTTCAGGGACAGAATCATATCCAACACTACAGATGAATGCACCAGCAGAGATAGTCAGTGAATTTAAGCACATTGATTCAATAGTTCAAAAATCAGATCACACCCACGGCAGACATCCACGGCAGAATGGGCCAAGCAAAGAAGAAGCAGCCTAATTAGTATGAAGACCAAGATCTCTTCCAAACCTGATCTTTCCCGCCCTCTTTTTACGCCTCCAAAACCTGGACCTTGATAGGCTTGTTGTTGAAATGCAATATAGAATTTCCATATGTGATCACATCTGAAACAAAAACATTGAGACCACTGCCAGCAGAAACCAACCGTTGGTGATCAAAGTACAGCAAAGTAGCATGTTGGTTATGTGGTCAGCCACCTAGTACAACCACCAGCTAGGGCCTAAAGAAGTTGTTGATGTGACCACAAAAATAAAAACAAAAGATTAATGTGTCATGTCTGTGTTTAGTTGTAGTAAGTGTAATGGTAGAGGGAAAAAGGAGTGTCAAATCTGTAAAGGAAAACGCCAACTGCTGACCTACATCGAGCTCAAAGTGGAGTGGTGAGTACAAGTACTGCAGCAGTTCCAGTATTACTTTATTTCAGTGGCTTTATCAGATTTCTTGAAGATGTTGCGTTGCATTTTTGGGATCTTTTTTTTTTTGTGACAAATTTCCATGAATTATTATGTAATTTGCTTACATGATGAAAATGATACACTGGTCCTTGACGAGTTTCTTTGTTTTTTACCTTAAATACCTTAATATTTCTTTTCCACAGAGTATTTAAATAATTAAAGATCCTCCACAGATCACTGATGAAAACAGGTTTTCCTAGTCCTTAAGGATAATCCACAAGCCCTGTTTTAGTAGTTTGGCTGTATTTTTTAAGACTATTTTGATAGATATATCTGGCATATGAATATAGTTAATATCTGTGTATTTAGGAAAAACCATGTGGAAGACCACATGGTGGAGCATAACTCTGGTCTGAAGACTGATAAGCTGCGCTCAGTGAATGGGAAGGAGCTGTTCAAGAACAGCCAAAACTTGGTATACACACACACACACACACACACACACCCCTGATGTAGCTTCACACTTTTCAGTTCAGTAATTTCATACCAAAATGTACACAATAAACTACGTCACAGTAATTTCTGCACAATAGATTAGAATGCTATATTCTAAATTTTTCATTTTAAAGATGAAACAATCTTCATAAATAAAACATAAAACCACCACAGGAGCTCACTTCAGCCAGGTGTAGTTTAGGTAAACGTAAGGGAAAGGTTGGAGAGAAGTAAAAGACACTGCTGGTGTTAGCTGTGTGTAAATTGTGTGTTAATTTCTCTCTTTTGTCTCTCAGGTTTACCCGCTGTTTGGGTTTCCAAATGCAGGAGTCTCTCAGGCCTCTGAGCGTCTGATCAAAGAACATCAAACTAATTATGGCCAAACCTCCAGGATTCTGCAGCAGGTAGGCCGACACATAGCTCAAGAAAAAACTAAAAAGACGTCTTTTCTCATGTGCCTGTGTTGCGCTGCAATTTTGCCACCAAAACGCTTGTTGGTGGTGGAGTTTCTCTCTTTATGTTGATTCATACACTTCCACTCAGTTGCCAAAAACATGGCAAAAGTAGAGGAAGTATCCAGAAATGTGTATGAAGAAACAAAAGCACCAAATGGGGTAATCACAGTGTCACGCTGTGTGATTAGATACATACATTTACAATTCCAGGAACGGGCTCAGCAGATTATGACGTAATTTACAATGTGGGGTTTCAGAAGGGTTTGCTCTTATGACACGAATAACATTTTCAAAGACCTTCAAAGTGCAATGTTTAATTAAAATGAAATATTTCAAAGTTAAAACAGAACTATGTACAGTATAGGCGAGATTTTGTGAAAACAGTCCATGTGTCATAAGGAGACCCCCCTCCCATTGGTAGATGCCAGTGACAGCTTGAGCTGATTTAATTTGGGTGAAAATCAGGTCAAGGTCAAGGGTCACACCAAATGTGAAAATCAGCAAAAAGTTTATATTACCCACCCAAGATTTTACTTTACTTCACACAATAATATAAAAGGCTTTGGGGTACACGAGTATCTTGGTTGACTAAACATTTGACCTTGACCTTCATTGTTAGTACCCAATGTCAAAGTTGATCATGAAAAACAATTTCAAAAAACAATATCACATAATACATCAGGGGATGGAAACAACTGTGCAATACACGTTTAAATTTTTATCCCAGATAAGAATAAAAAAATGATTTTGCTAAATATATGCATGTTTTGCCTCTTAGTATATTTTAACTTAAATGATCAGACTCTTCCAGGGCAAAAGGTCTCAACGTGGTTGGTAGGTAAAGTAGGTCTTGAAAATTAAAAGTATGTAGATAATTTAAAAATTCAGTAATAATTTGAGTACAATTTACAATTCTGCAAATTCAAGAATTTTGTTTTATTTAAGCTACACTATCTACTCATGTTTTTGTAGTACAGCTTGTGATATTTGCTCAATTATACATGAAAGTTAAATGAAAATAATCACAAAAATGAAGAAAATCATAATCATTTAATGTTATAAATGATTCTGTTTTATTTTAGCATTGTTGTGAAAGATAACTATATACTATTTAGAAATTGTCTCTTGCTGTCTTTTGAAAAGTTTTTTTATTGGTGTATACTCAAATATTAGACTTTGTAGGAGTGCTTAACTTTTTTCATATTTTAAATATTTAAATATATTTGTTTAAAAATATTTTAACATGTTTTAAAAACACATTTTAAAATTTTAGGCTTTCATCTTTAATAGTCTTCAAGATAGTCATGTTCAAACATTGCCACAAATTTCAGTCTGTGACAAAAAGGCCTGAAAATGAGTCACACCAATCACTATTAATGTTTAATAATGATCTACCTTATGTTTATGCAAATCAGAGACGGTCAAGATGTGAGACAGAATGACACTGATGTGTTTCCTTTCCTCCTGCTTTTAGTCTGTGCTAAGCTAAGCTAATGTTTTCTTACGCAAGCTGACACGCACCTCCATCTCTCTCTGTCAGAGGCAGACAGTCGAACTGATCCCCATCACTAGGGTGGACTACAAGTGGAAAGACAACACCCACGTCTACTTTGTGTACGGCAACGAGCACAAAGTCGATGCTGATGACTATCCAGCAACCTGCTGCTGCGTCATCCTGTAGACTATTATCTTCTTTTAACAGCAGCACATTTTAATGTTAATCAGAGATAACCCATGCAAACACAAAACACAATTTTTAAATGATTATTAAAATAGTTGTTGTAATTTGTTTTCTAAAAACCAAAACAGCATCCCATATAAGGAACATCATACCAAAGTAAACATAGTAGTGGTAGTGAATTATATTCAGGATTTGGAGTAGCTTAGTCCAGACTGAAATCCATTTCAGATGCTTTGGCATGACATGCCAAAATCTCAGGTAAGTTAGAAGCTCAGTGGCCTTGACCTCATGGTCAGGGGTCTCGTTTTCTGAAAATCCTGTGAATGCAATAACTTGAGAACAAGGCGATGTAAGATTTTGAAATTGAGACCATAGCTGTGTCTAAACCAAAGGTGTTTCTCTGTGACAAAACAGTTTATTGAGAACATGTACCAATATGTTCCACTTTAGTGTCCTCAGTATTACAAGCAAACCTCATATATATATATATATATATATATATATATATATATATATATAAAATTGTGCTCTTTCACAAACTGAGGTAGAGCTGTCTGACCTCAACTATATATCAAAACATGTAATGAAACTTTTTCACTAAAATAAAACCTGAATATCAAGCCTTTACTGCCTCTAGAAATCAGAGTAGTAATGTTTATCTTTCTGAAGGCCCTCTGACACCAGTAAGTGTCAAAATGAAATTCATCTGTGCTAATTATTAGAATATTTAGGTGTAATCACTCCCAGAGCTGGCTGATTAACTCTTTGAGAACATTAGCAGATGTTATCTCTATATCAGTGCATCTGCTGGCATTTTCTTCTCATGCTAAATAGGTTAATTGTAGTCTTCTCTTGTACCATAAAATAAAATACCATAAAATACCATAAAAATTGTACCATAAAACTGCTCCAAAATTGGAGATGCTTTACAAAGCAATCGGGATTGCTTTGTAAAGCATCTCCAATTTTGGAGCAGTTTCTACCTCAACAGAAAGTAAAGGGTTAAATAAAAACGAACTGCACAGTAGTTGGAGGAATTGGTGTCAAAGTTAAATTGTAACTTTTTTGTTCTTTTCTTTTTCATGTTTATTGAAGCATATAATACAGTGTCTGTTGCATTTGCTTAACATCCTGTACCTCTAAAAGAAAGGTCAATCATTGCTTAGCTCTAAGTGTCCATGAAAAGCTTTTATATTTGCTTTTCTATTCACATGTTTTTCTGACAGTCTGCCCTGTATTTAAATGCATTCTGAGAAAAGGAAGGAAGGAAAAGGGCTCTGTGGTTATGACCTGAAGGAAGTTGGTGACAGAATGACATATTAGTAGCTCGACTCTGTCTTTCGCTCACCTCACTTTAGTAGATCAATATGGAGTCCGCACTACAACTACGCCAATCAATCTACCACGGTGTCTTATTCATCTAATGTGAAGAAGACAATGAGATACTTGAACTCCTTCACACAGGCAGCAACCCTGAGTTGACCATGCACTCCTATCTTCTATGAAAAAAAAAATCTGATGTGAAATTTTGGGGGATTGTAGGTGCACCTATCAGCATTTGAAAATTATAAAATATTAAAGATTTTGAATATCACAGTTTTATAATTAACTCTAATCAGTTAATTAAATAATTTAATGTCTCCATTGAATTGAGGGAATAACTCGCTATTTTCCAGTCAGGAACACATCTGACAATAGGAGTCACAGTAAGACCCCTCACATCTTCAGCTGACATAATTGCAACCATAGACTGTATATAAAAGATATCTAAAAATTGAAGTCAATGCTAAATAGCTTTAAATCTTCATTCTTTCCCATGGCCAGCAGGAGGAAACTCTTCCAGATGCAAAGAAATCTATAAAAAAAAAAGAAAAAGAAAACCCATTAGCTCCCTTTCTCTGTGACCTCAGGAGACTTTCATGATGAATTTAAGCTTAAGTTGCTCATTTCTGATCTTACTGAATACAGCATGATGTTGCATTGGTAATTCTAGACACCACTACAGTCAAAAAGGAGTATAAAGTGCGATATACCTCAAGCCAGGCCAACTTTGTGATTGACAAGTGTGATGCGTCTCCTCCTCTTTCACATCAGGTATAAAAACACCAAGACAGCACTAGTCATAATCATCAGCTTGAGGCTTTGAGTCTTCACATTGGAACTTCACTAATCAATGCATAACATTGGCTATATCCATCTATTATATACAGTATGTCTGCAAAAAGTGAAGAAATACACAAAACCACACAACCCATCCCTTTACACTGCCTTCCTTCAAGACTGCAAAACACCTGTAGGAGGCAGTGTCTGACTCAGCGGGTCTGCCCTCTGCTGTTATTTATCTGTGATATTCAGGATGAAGTTACTTCTGTTTAAAATATTCTACTGTTAATGTTTAATCAATCATAAAAATATTTTTATGTGCATTTATTTTATTGCATTTACTAAATATGTATTCTGTTTACCATTTGAAGATTTTAGTTTTAGTTTTGTTTTTTAGTTAAACAAGTAACCACAGTTCTTATTTCCATAATATTACTGCCAACTTTTCTGTTTTATAATTTTGTTTCCTCTGAATATAACCCCCTAATGCCAGATTGTTCTAGAACACATCTCAATTGTAAAAACATATTTTTACAATAGTTATCTCATTTAAGTCCATAGACTTAAATGAGATAACCATTTACTAAGTGGAATGCTCTTTTATAGTCTGCCTTACCTACATACAGGTAAATTTTTGCTCATAAACTGGTGGGCTTGATCATGTTATTGCTCTCTGTTATTACTGTGGTTTATTAATGGTATGTTAGTCCTTAAACTGAAAAATAAAATCTGAGACTCATCTGCTTCTTTCCAATATTTCCACCAAGCTGGGGGATGCATAAAAATGATCATAAACAGAGTACTTATCAGTCTTTACAGACGGTTCTGGTAGTGAGGAAGAAAAAAGAAGAAAGGGAGCCAGGCATATATGCCTTACATGTATATTGTATGTAAAGACAAATATAACTTATCGGTTTTGGTGATGGTCTGAAATTCATTTCCAAACTCCTCAATGGAACGCATTATTAAAGGGTAATATTAAACATTCCAGTGACATTTGTTTGTCTAGCTGACATATTTAATGACATCAGCTAGGCATTTGTCTGTATGCAGACATAGTAAATATGTCGAGTACCATCTAGAAACGCCAGAATTTTGTCTGACTCTGGTTAGACTCTGATGTTGTTGTTTTTGTGATACAACTTGTCATTTTTGCTCAATCTAGCATGAAAGTTGAATGAAAATAGTGTTTTCTTCATTTTTGTGACTTAGCGTTTCTTGTTGAAAAGAATTATACGGTAATGCACCAGAAAAGGATAGAAGTTGTCCTTCATTTAGTTTTGAACTAATAAATGTTGCTACCTGCAAGATACAATCTTCAATAGAACATTCAGTGTGTTTTCTAACATTTATGTATCATAAATGTTATTAGGGTATGATTTGTGGGGGGAAAAAATCAGAGTTAGGATGGAGTTTTGTTTTACACACAAACAATTCTTGAACAAGAGTGTCCTCCTAAATGAATGAACTTCAGTTAAACAAGTCCAGGACCTAAATAATCACCTCATTTTACAAGAACTGAAAAACAAACTACTTCCTGCTGCTCCCTTGCTCACAAGGGGTTGTGAAAGCGCTGCATGTTTGCTTTGCCAGATTTGTAACACTGAATGATCTTTCTGACACAAGCCAAAGGGATTTGTCTTCTTCCAGGAAAATGGATCCAGATCAATGCACATATATACATATAGTTTTTGTATATAATTTTTGGCCTTCTCTGCTGCTAATTGCCACCAATGAATTATATTTTTCCTGAAAAAGAAATACATTTTTAGCTTATACCTTTATCTGTAAGAAGGAAAAAAGCAAGAATTTTGTTTAGATTTGATGGGATATTTCTGTGTGAATTTTACAAGAGCAGTCAGGAATACGAACCACTTACACGTCAGTTATGCTTCTTTTGATGTGAAATGAAAGTGACATGTCTTCAGTCATGTTTTTTTTGTTTTTTTTTACACTGGCAGCCCCTCTTTTTCACACATATGCAAAGAGTTGTTGCACAAGAGCATCAAAGAGATTGTGAAACAGTCCTCAAAATTATCATCAAGCTACCTTTAAACTGGCAACTATATATATACATATTTAGTTGCATACTTAACGATTTAATACAATAGTTTCTGATATTTTTTCATAAGTGACAAAAGGTAGGAATCTTGAAATTTAAAAGGGTGTCCTTATTTCATAATTATGAGGTTTCATAATTATTCAAGCGCACCTGCAAATACATTGTTTGTTATGTTTGAGTGATTTTTTAA
>VVHJ01001864.1:2875-15754 GCA_015107715.1 Tylochromis polylepis
CTATCTATCTATCTATCTATCTATCTATCTATCTATCTATCTATCTATCTATCTATCTATCTATCTATCTATCTATCTATCTATCTATCTATCTATCTATCTATCTATCTATCTAGTACCTCAGTGCCTTGTAGGCATTCAAATTAAGAAGTATTCCTTATACATAATGGTCTTTAATAGTATTTGTTATTGGATCATATTATTGGATTGGTTTGAATCAGATTTTAATGCACTGCTGGGTAGTTTAATTTATTTTAATTTATACCAATGCACCATATGTTGTTCTAAACCAAAAAGTACAGTGTTTTGCTCTTAAATGAAGCAAAGTACAAGTAGAAAGTAGCAAGCTGTAAGTTGGAAGAAATACATAAAGTAAAGGTATCCATATGCATTGCAGTACACGAATACTTGTTTAATTCCCCCCATAGCTATCAACCTACCACCACTGGCTTCTTTCTTCCAGCACAAAACTAATTTCAGTATAATAGAGAGATATAGATATAGATAGATATGAACTGCTATGTGCTGCTGGTTCTGAATTTCTCAACCCAAATCATAATGCACAGCCAAAATTCTCTGTTACATCATCCATCTCCAATCCCTTCCTCCTCCTCCTCATTCTCTCCCTCCACCATCCTCTTCTTTCTCTCTTATCTCTGCTGGCCCCGTCTCTTGGGGGTCGTTCGTTTTTGTCATAATCACCTTGGAGATTGGGGACTGGTGCCCATGGCAGAGCTGAGCTGAGTGGAGGAGAGGAGGATAGAGGATGAGAGAAAAAAAAATTTGATGGGGGGGGGTGTTAAGATGAGCAGTGGAGGACAGTCTTGCGGGGGGGATGACGGCTTGTCTGGCTCAGCCCCGGCTAATGTGAGGGGACAGCCTTGGCTATGCCTTAACCACACTCGCGCCGTCGATGCCAGGCAGAGCGGGGAGGAGAGAATAGACGGATGAAACGCTTTCCTTTTCAGCGCTGCCTTCTCCCGCCCGCACTCACTGCATTCGGAGGCGCGTGGGGCCCCAATGTCACACCCTGTAGGTGTTTAAGCTGCTTACTTACACCAACAAGAGAAAGAGATGAGGCAATAGAAGACAGGGAGACAGAAAGGGAGAAGAAGCTGCAGAAAGGATGAGAGAGGGAGAATGGGGAAGAGTTGGAAGAGGTCGGGGGCGGAGGTCACGGTTGTAGGAGGTTGTAATGCGTAAGTATCCCAGTTAGACTGTCTTCACATCAAGGAAGGGTTTATTTTATGTGAGGGGGATACTCATCAAGCGTTACACTGGTGCAAATTGCACGTATCTAGGTGTGACGATTAGAATGCTGCATTGTAAGCGGGAAGAGGCAAAGTCATCAGGATGACAATATGATAAGTGTTTTTTCTCCAGCCCCACCCTGCTGACTCTCTGTCTTTTTTTCTTTTTTTTACACTCTTCGATAAGGAGAGGCTGAATGGGAAGGCGTGGGATGCACCAGTCAGGAGATGGTTTCATCACGAGCGGGAGCTGGGGGGTCGCAGTGTGCCGTGTGAGTTTTTAAAAAAATCCTATTTTGCTGTGAGGCTTACTTGTGTTCAAACCCGTGTTTATCTCACTGGGATGTGAGGGAGTGATGATGACGTGTTGGAGGTGGAGGGTGCAAGGGGGTTTAGCGTTAGGTCAGTGAGTGATGGGCACAAGAGAGGCTTCTGTTGGCATCATTTTAGAGGTGCTACACAAGGGTCGAAAGGTAGTTTGGGCAAAGACGACTCACACCAACAAACATGTTTGACATTTGTATTCGTGCTCTTTTTCTCTCAGTGTGTTGCGCTCACTGTTTTAACTTGTATTTCTGTCCTCTCAGCAGCCGTCTTGTTGATGCATGCTGGTAAGGTTCTCAGACACTCCCTCCTCAGGTCACCGGCTCTGTTTGTCCTAGCCCGCCTTTCCTTCTACCCTTTTCCCTCCCACCCCTCCATCTCCTCTCTTCCTCTCCTCGCCTGACCAGCTCCTCTAATTTGGTTTCTAATTTTTTTTCTGTACTTCATCTCCTCTCCCTTCATCTATGTGGGGGTAAAGTGCAGCCCCTCCCCTCGGCAGTGTTTGTGTTTGCTCTGTTAATATAATGTGTATGTGCACTGTGCCCATGCAGGTTTGTGAGTAAATCCCCTAAAGTACCTGAGGTTTTTAGCTGCGTGGTCCTTCTTCAAAATGATGATTTAACACTGATGGCCTTTGGGAAAACACGCCCCACATAAGACTCCTGGTTAACATGCTGGGAGAAACATGTTGGTTTATATCATGTGCAAAAAAACCCATATCCACACATCCGAAAGTGCACACAAACACAAAGAATTAAGAAAAAAGTCAAACAGAACAGACAAATAAATAAAATGTGAGCCTGACTATGTGTATGATGTTTTTTCCTGTGTGTGTGGGTTGCCCAGGTGTTACTCATGTTGTGGATCTGTTTAAGCAGACACACAGTGGGGATATGTCTTGGTCAGGGAGTCCCAATGATGTAAATGATTAAACTGTACAGTGAAGACATTCACCGTATTTCAAGTTTAGCGCAAGGTCAATTTAAGGTGAGGGTTAACCAAGTAACTGCTATCGTTAAGGTTAGAGAAAATCAAAGTAAAGTACTCTGAAGTCACCAGTATATATCTGTAATATCTGTATTTGTGTGTATGTGGGTGTTTGCTGGACAGAGAGAAATCATGCATAGCATGGTAGTAGAGCTTACAGTAAATGGAGACATTTAGGAAAGCTGTACACAGACACAAACACACGGATCAAAGAGGTTTAAGCATTACAGTACACTGGGGAACAAAAGGAATAGAGAGAGGGAGAGAAGAGGATGTGAGTGAAGGTGAATAGAAACCCCAATCAATATGGCATCCAAGAACAGCTTGAGCTAACGAAGGAGCGCAGAAAGCGGGAGAAAGTGAAGAGAGAGAAAAAAGTGGGTCAGATAATGAGTGGAGAGGGTGAGTGTTTGT
The DNA here is from genome assembly GCA_015107715.1 of Tylochromis polylepis. Taxonomy (NCBI): domain Eukaryota; kingdom Metazoa; phylum Chordata; class Actinopteri; order Cichliformes; family Cichlidae; genus Tylochromis; species Tylochromis polylepis. The sequence goes on from VVHJ01001864.1 coordinate 5,851, forward strand.
GTGGAGGACAGAAAAAGGGAACAGAGCTCTGATAGAACAACACTGGAGGTCAGGACAGAGAGGAAAGACCGTGAATGAGGGAGTCACGAGCTCCTGACCCATACTGACCTCTCAGCCTGGAGGACCTGAAGAGCTCAGGGCAGGGAAGGGGATGAGGTGAGGTCTTGTGGGAGGTTTGGAAAAGGAGGAGGTGATATTGATGTGGCCAAAACATCAGGGGAGGAAAATGATGGGAGGAGGAATGAGGTTGATTGTCAAAAGGGATGGGGGTCAGCTGGCAATCCAGGAACAGTAGGGATTCCTCTTTTTGTTCTCACGAATACTGTACACAACTCAGAAATTGAGTTCACCTCAATACTCACATCTGCTTTGTGCACCTGTGTGTCTCTTTCACAGACCCTTCTAGTAGCTCACTCACGTTTGCGCATGTCACACATCTACCTGAATAACAGGTATATTTATTTTCTTATCACTAACATGTAGCAAAATAAACAACTCCACATTCCTAAAAGCTCCAAATTTGTGCAAGGATAACTAATATTTTGTTTGTACCCCAGGATCATTGGCTAAGCCACGCGACCCTGACTTGAGAATGATTCCCTGTTCAAAATCCAGTTTAGTCCTTTGAAAGAGGAAACACGCGGCTCAACAATGAAAATCTTTACTACTAATGCACAGACAGTGAGATATATTCTGTGCTGAAAAAGGATTGCTATGCAGGTTTGTCTCCCAGTGCCCCTACTGTAGGTTTTCTCATGAGAAGCATTTTCACGTTTTCACACAACTCAAAGATGGTGGATTTCTGTTTCAGTTTTGCTGCTGTACAAGGATCAGCTGTAGTTTTCTTTATAACGACTTAAAATGACTGCTCTGAAAGGGCCTCTTGTGCTTTTGCAGACAGAGAAGTTGCCCAGTGGTGTTATTTGTGGTAAAGGAAATGAATAATGGACCCAAAGCAGTTCTTTTTTCTTTTTTGTTTCTTTCTTTTTTTTTTTTTGGTGCTGCACATCCACTGAATTTAAATTCTTGAAAGATAATAATGCAGTCAGGGTGGTCGGGTTGGTAGCCTATGTATGCAACCAGTAACTGAATGTTACTGTGATACATGGCTCTTCAGACTTCAAAGTTGTGCATCCTGATGATTTGACCTTATTTAGCATTGCACTCCTGTAACGTTGTTCAGTCACGATGTATGGGTTTGCAAACAGGATCAAAATCCTTGCAGCCAGGTGCCGATTTAGCTCAGGGTGTTGAGTGGGCACCCACATGCTATATGGCTGAGAGCGGTCAGCCTCGGTTTGAGTCTGACCCGTGGCCCTTTGCCACGTGTCTTCCCCCTTCTCTCTTTGCCCCTGCTTTCCTGTTATTTCTTCACTGTTCTATCAAATAAAGCTGAAAAAGGCCAAAAGAAATATTAAAAAAATAACAATAATCCTTGCAGCAGACTAAGAATTAGAATATCTATAGATTTCTATTCCATGCTGTTTTTTCCTTGTCAAATCTTGGCATCTACATAAGCTACAATGCAACTCATTTCTTGGCAGTTTGCTCAGAGATTTGTGTGTGATCTTTGGTTGGGCCTCCAGCCACTAGCCTCAAGCAGAGATGAAGAACCAGCTCACCTCCCTCCACAAATGGCCGCAACTGATACTGAGTCAAGGAGCATCACTTTAGGCTGTCCATAGCATTTTTTTTTTCCACACTGTACATACGCATGCAATCTGTAGAAATAACCTTCCAAGATCTGTAAACATACCTCGGTGTGCAAATGGAGGCATTCCACCCTGTAAGACTTCATTCTGTGTAACCGTTTGATTTAGGCTTAGGACCAGTGTTGCATGTTATTCTGCTGTGACTATAAAATAAATATAGGATGAAATTAGAACAAATTTGTTTGTCAGAACTGACAGTGGTCGCAGAGCACCAACCATGTTTGTTCAGCTGTGAAAGACAGAATCAAAGTGTCTGCAGTGGCAGAGAGAACATCGAATTGTGGACCTTTTTTTGAAAATTGCATTTTGATCTGAAAGTTCACGCAGCAGTAGACAAGCATGGAATATACAAGCTTGATTTTTTTTTCAGAATCCTTCTAATAATTCAGAGTGCTTGCTGTGGATTGCAATGGATCAGGAAAGATTCATTTTGGTCTCCGAGTGAAGAACAAACTGCTTCAAAATTGTCTGCAAAGATATTTAATGTAACTTAAACAGTAAAATCAAGTCAAATTCTGCAACCACTTATGTAAAATGACTAAACAGCGAGTTCTCCCCTAAAACCTCCAGGCATGTATGAACACTACAAAGACTCTGTTGTCACTGCATGTAAATAATGAATTAGGATGATTTCAGTTAGATTTTACTGATATCTTGTGGGTCTTAGTCTACATGCCCTTCATTGTATTTTAATATATGCTAGTAAACCAAAGTGAGCACAAGAATAGCTTTTGGATGGCTTTGGCAGCCTATCATTATGTATATAGAATTTTTTTCTTTAGCATAGTTCTTTTATATATATAAAAAAAAAAACACAGTAAGTGAATGTGGAGGCTTTGAGATGCACGTCTTTTCTTTATGCTCACATAAGCTTTCACATTTATTGTATCTCTATCAAGTGAAATCAATACATATTGCCGACGCTGAGTACTACCATGCTGTAGAAATGTTTATGACTATAAGCAACATTCCTCCTTCTGTTGCTCTTCATGTACCTCCATCCTGTCTCCTACAGCCTCAGTGCTGGCTCTCCATCCATCCCTCCCTCCTTCTCTCTTCTCATCCCTACTGCCTCCTTCTTGCTTTCTCACACACATGCACGCACACACACCCACACAAACACACACACACACGCACTGACACAGAAGATCTCGTTCAGAATTCTCCTCTTCTGCAGCATAATGACTGATGGGAGTATAGTAGGAATGCTGGTGCTGTAGGTGTGATGGGGTGGCATAAAGTGAAATAGATCAGAACATGACTGTGCTTTGTTGTGGTTGTTTTATTGGTGTCATAAATCCCATAAAACAGATCATTTCATCTCTTTTGATAATGGCGAGTGTTGGAGAATCAGCTCACCAACATCTTTCATCAGTGACTCAGCTGTTGCTAAGCGCAGACAGGATCTTTAGAATGCCTTTCAATGAGGTGGTTGTGCGTCTCGTTTTCGTGGTCAGATCACAAGCGCAGACCTACCTGTAGAACCACAATGGCTCAAACAGAAGCGTGCCTACGTACATCCATCCTAAATCATCTTCATGACAGTTAGCTGGTCTTGGGTCAGAGACGGACCAGGCCGAAGTGCAGAGATGGTTGCCAGGGTAGAGTTGAGTTCAAGAGCAGGAGAGAGGTATAAGGGAAGAGGGCTATTGTTGGAGAGTGTGCGTGTGTGTGTATGTGTGCGTGTTCATTGGCCAGGGAATGAAGGAGAAAGAGGGGAGAGGAGAGTTGTGGATGTTTTCTAGGGCCTGCTATGGTGGTGTGTGGGGGTGTAGGCCAGAGGAGGAGGGTGTGGTTAACGGTTCTAGCACTCACAGGAAGCCGTGAGGCAGGGAAAGGGGAAGTGAACCACCCCCACACTGTTCCAAGGTTGTGGCCGTGCTCTCCTCGAGGTCGGAACTAACTGACCTCAGCTCACAACTCCCACCACACCTTTAAACTCTTTAACACACATACACTCACACACTCACACACAGAGATGCCCGTAAGATTGGTAGATGATTCACTGTCACGTACTTTTATACATAATGATTGATTGTTGAACTAGATGTCAGTGTTGTGACTATGCGCTCTACGTTCTATGGTTGTTGTTTTTTGGTTTTTTTTACAATGTAACAAAACACTTAGCCAACATTTTTATAAATAATTATATTCATAATTGTGTTTTACATCCACTTTGCTGGAGAAAATTGCTGTAGGTAGGCTCACAGTGGTGATATATGACATTTAGCTCTGTAGCTGCAGATCTGATGATCATCATAGTATTGCCAGCCATTTTCCAAAGCATACTACAGGTTACTAGATTGACTACCTCCTACACGATGCACAGAATTAAACACAATGAATGCACAGAAAAATATGGAAATCACCTAGCGATACACTGAAAATTAATTGATACAGGCAATCAATCATAAACATTAATTTGCTTCTTCTATTAAAGAAAAGTTACACACAGCATAGTTAATGGGAACTTATTATAATAAGTTTTAAAATAGGTGCCAAAAATGTTAGGCACATTATTATAAATCCACTCCACATGACTTGATTTGGTCACAAGTCTTATGAGAAGATTAAATTTAATGAGATCATATAAAAATTGTAATTTTCATTGTCAATTTTCATTGCACGGTTAAATGAATTTTTAAAAAAAACACATTATTATAGATTTGAAGTCTTCCTAATTTCTTTTTATGTACTTAAAATGCAACTATAAATGATCGGAAAAGGTGTTTTACTTTTTCCCTATAATTTCATGACACGAGCTGACCTAAACCCCTCCACTGACCCTCAGAGTTCACTGTGTGCCAGCCAGCTCGTCTCACACTTGGCCACCATCTTCTGGCTTTTCATTCCATACACACATTCATTTCCAGCCAAATGACCACCAGCAACATGGCTCAAACTCTTCAACTCTGGTCGGCTGACTCACAGACAGAATGCTGTGGGGCAACACAGGTTAAAGCTAGGCAAGCCAGCAGGAAAACACGCACGCACATCAACACACACTCAAATAACATTTTGACTGAGGTTATGTTTTAATTAAACATTTATTAATAATTCAAATCAACAAAGCCAATTTTACAAAATACAGACAACAAATATAAACATGTTCTCACCTTCAAGATTAATATATGGGTCAGTGTTCACCAGAGTGACCCTTGTCATCACCAGTGTTCATAATGTTACCTTGGTGACCGCGTTTAATCTCCCCACAGAGACTTCTGTCCCAATCTGACCCTTAACCCGGATGAAAAGAAGGTCAGTGAGGTCACACACTCCTCCAGTCCATTTTGTACATGACCATTTGCCTTTGAAAGGATGCTTGTAGAATCAGTATTTAGGGACAATAAAATCTTACATTTTGCATATTGTCCAGATACATTTACTGCAAACCAGACTTACTTCTGAGTTTGGTTTGGTAGGGAACTGAAAACAAGATTGCTCTTCTCTCCTGTCCCGCCAATTTATTGGCAGTTTACATTAAGTAAGATTTTAAAACCACTTCCTCCCAAAAATCATGAGAAGCCTCATTTCTAATCGGTCATCACTGAAAAACAAAAGAATCCTGCTGCTCTTTAATGAAGGCAAAATTGCCAAAAATACAGATTTTAAAGTAATGTCAAACTCTGTCAATTGTATTACATCATTCTATATAAGTGATTTTTCATGCTCTCAGAGGAGTAACATAAAGTGGGAACAGTTGTGCTATATATATATATATATATATATATATATATATATATATATATATATATCGAGAGAGAGAGAGAGAGAGAGAGAGAGAGAGAATACTGTGCAAAATGTTGGTTTAAAAAGATCTGATGTTATATATTCTGGATTCAATTTCAGTTTGCACTGACTATAGGTTTTAGATCGAATTACTTATTAATTTAAGTAAGTCAGCAGATTATAAAATGATAAAGGCAAGTACATGCTACTGTACAAAACTCACAAGAAATACATTTAATATGGTCATTTTTAAAAGATGTGTGTCCTGGGTCTAAAATACCCTCAGTGCAATTTCCCATGAAAATATTTTTATGAAATCTTATTTTACTGAAAGTTTTAGAAATGTACAAAAACAAAATGAGATGTATCAAGGGATGAATCTTTCAAGCTGAGTGGAGAACAATCTAAAAGTGTGAGGGTTTTCTTTAGGAAGTATATTAAATTGGGGTACTGCATCTGTAGTACACAATTAAACACGCTGGAAATAATACAGTGAGTAAATATCTTAACTAATAGAAATTAATCCTTTTTAAAGATTTACATATTTCACTGACAGTTTCCAAGTCCAGTTACAATTTATTCATTTTATTTGGGCAAATTTAGTTTAAAATATTATAATATTTTTAAGTATTCTTGACCGATTACCGTTCCGGTTAAGATTCTGCTTTAAGCAAGCTGATTCAGAAAGTGCTGAACTACATTTGTGTGCCAAACAGGCAAATAAACTATTGAAAGTTGGTGCACTGATTTCTCTTCAGGGGATTTTAGCCCCTTTACTCACTGTAAAGGGGCATATATAGAGATTATGTAAATCTTTTAGGTCAAAATCAAAGAAAAGTGAACAGTTAAATATTTTTTTGTAAAACAGTAATAAATATAAATGTACTTTAGTTACACATTCAAAGTGCAATTATTTTTTAATGTATTTCTACGGAACTGATGACAAATGTTGGTAATAATGCAAAAAAGGTAAGTGCGGCCCGATTTTTTTTATGAGTTTATGTGCCCCATTTACAATATGCAGGTATCAGTTACACTTTAAATATAATCCTAAAGTTTTATAAAGCATGTTTTACATTTCTCAGTCATGCATTCTCTTTAAAAAAAAAACAAAAAAAACTGAGACAACTCGAACATTAACAGAGATGTCAAGTCGTCAAACAAGAACAAGATTTTTTTGCTTTATCGGAGCAAACAAGATTCTGGATCATCAGAGGTGGATTTTTCTTCAGTATTTCAGAAGAGAAAGCACACGCGCTTACATTATTAATAATAACACATGCTGAAAGTATATTCTGCTTTAGGTCTAATGCTATTAGACGATATTTGAAAAAATGTTTGTCCTCAACATTTAAAAAGCAACGAGTACTTCATGAAGACATTAAAAGAGGATTACTGAATAGGATAATTTAGATTTTATGAAAATTAACATTCTTAATGCAATTTCCACAAGCAGCAATAGCCCCTGGTTTTTGGTTACTGTGTGCATTGCTCCCTCTACTGGTTAATAATTACTGAAAGAAACTGTTGAATTCTGTAACTCACCATTAAATATTATAACAATGTATTTCTGTTTGAGGAAAAGAGACCTGTCAAACGATTTTTAATACAGCTTATAATTAATTTAATAAGGGGTTTGTTCGTTTTTTGCTGCTATATTGCAATATTCCCTTTGAGTTAAGAAAACATAAAGGATCTTTTTGTTTTTCTGTTTTTTGCCATGCAATAATATATCCACCGACTGCACAATTAATGATTAAAAACACAAAAAGCTTCTGACTGTCAGTGTCCTCAGCAGGTAATTCAAAATCTTGGTGCGGGAACCAAATTCCAGCACAGTCCAGGAAAGTTTGGGCTTTTTTGGTGTTCCTCCTCATACTTTGCTGAGGCGAGTTAGCATTTCATGGGCTGACGAACCTGAGATTGAGCCTAAAATCACCATTCTCAGGTTGGACAGTCCTTGAAAGGACTACTCAAGATTTAAAGCGGGACCGGATGCGTTGTTCAGGCCGCTCTGCAAGCCTCCGCACACAGAGTCCACACTGAAGGCAAACATGTACAAAAATAAAATTACTTGACATAGAAAAGACGGAAATATGTCTATGATAACACTCCAGATGTGATTACACATCTGGAAATATACACCTGTTGATGGATATTCTAGTGAGCCGTTTTTCCATAATTCAGATGCACAAATATCTGCTGTATGACCTCGTGGTGGAGAGCTGAAATGATGTTTTGTAGTAATAATATTTTGGTCACCAACATTTCTAATTGCTCAGAACTAAATATCACTCAAAGGTAGATTTTGTTTTTCAAAATCTGAACATAAGAATCTCAGTACAGCAGGTTTATTGATTGGATTCCATTTTGTGGCGTTGTTTGTAGTATTTCCTGCATGATTATTAAATACATATGAAATAAAATCAAGAAGCAAAACAAAACAAAAATCTACTTTGAAAATCTAAAAAGCAAATCATTTGTTAGCCACCTGTATAGTTAAAGGGTGTGATTTTGGCGCCAGAGGCAACCACCCAGTGAGAATACGACTGAGAAATTTTTTTTTAAAAAAATGCTTGAAAAGCAATCTATTAATGGAAACAACGCTGAATTAAGTTTATTGTGATTACACAATTTAATTCTTGTTCTTGTGATTTATATATGTTATTGTGTTTAAAGCAGCGATGCATACAGCGATTCATCATAGCTCATTTCGGTAGAAGTTTTTAAACTGATGGCAAACACTGCCACAGTGAAAAGCATTCAAACAACATATCTGCCTCACATTTGTGCAAATTTTCTCAGTCAGAAACTCCAGCCATAGATTATCACCACATCTGGCCCCCTGTTGTTAGCTAACTTGCACTAAAACCACTCAGAGAGCAATTAAACACTCAGCCAACGGAGCTTAATGCACAAACTAAAACTCATACTAAAAACATCTAAATCACCCTGGCCTGACTTCATGAGGACAGTTCAGTCTCTTAGAATTTTTACTCTCATGATAAACTATGCAGATGGAGAGTGCAGGGGAAGACACACGCACACAGAGCGAGAGAGTGAAAGGAGAAGGAGGGAGTGAAAGGGAAAGACAATACTTTACCCTCTTCAACAGACTAATCTAAACCCTCTTCACATGATTCAGAAATACTTCATCATCTGAATTATTCATCCTCTATGCTCTGCATTAAGCTACTGCTCTGCGCTGGCCTACTCACACCATCTCTTCAACATTTACAATCCCGACGCACTCACTGCCAGATAGCGCTTTAACCAAACAAATAACAACCATGAAAAAACACAGTTCCTTTGCATGATTTCTCAAGCGTAATTACAACAAGTTTGGAAAGTCTCATTGTGTGTAAGAGCTTTCATTGTCTCCTCTGTGCAGTCCTTACCCACATGGCAGACTCCTCAGACCCAGTCAAGCAAGACAGGGAGGCAAGCTTCATCTTCATTCAAAGTCAAGACCAAAAGAAGGCACACAGGAAGAGAGCACAGCAACCTGGAGTTAGAAGCTGGTGACATGAGGATGAAAAAGAAACAAAGGTCGCCGAGTTATAACGGCCACCCCTGCTGTCTTTACCAAGCTGTGACCTCATCATGCTCTGTACTACCAATGGGGATGCAAGTCACACACACAGACACACACAGAGACACACTACCTTCCTGTTTGTCAGTGCTGGTGGTAAACTTTCCACTGACATCTTCATTCAGAGGACCAATCTGAAGTTTTGAAGCATTTAGTCACGTGGAATAAAACACATCTGTGCTGATTTTTAAAAATACAATTGTCATCATCGTAATCAAGCAGCAGAAAGTACCAGATTGTTAGAAATTCAAGCCAGGTTAGCACATTAAATCATTTCAGACCATTCTTAACTTTTGCTGAAAACCTTTAAAATTGACAACAGCTGATATTTTGACAAGTGGAACAAGAATATAAATGTTGCTGCTCAGCTTCTTGATATTCATATCTCTTGCATGTCTTTTGACTGTCCTCCTCCCTTTGAAAAAAAAAAGAAAGAAAAAACAATGCTTCATGTGTGTTGATATCTGCCCAAGAGGCTTTTGAGTTGTAATTGTCCATCAGCCTCATGAAACGCACGTCAATCACACTTTACTGTGGTTGACATCTTGACAGCTGTCAGAGTGATAATCATGGAAAGTGATGGAAGATATTAAGGTTACTTTCCATGAGAAGAGGACAACCACAATATCCTTCCTGTTCATTGAGTGTAGGTAATGTGTCTCTCGTTCTCTAAGTGTGTTGATAAAGGTAGAAATATTCACCCTACTTTGTCTTTTGCAGGTATATTTTAATCAGCCAGAGTGGAGAATATTTTCAGATAAGTCGTGGGAGCTGGCAGAATACTAGATTATGAAATTCACATTTCGCATAAATAAACTGTGAGCAGTTTAAAAGTTGTATTGCACTTTTATTCGATATGTAAAAAAACAAA
>VVHJ01001866.1:0-12398 GCA_015107715.1 Tylochromis polylepis
TGCACAGTCTCATAACATATTTTTCAGCAATGGGAGTAACAACTTATAATATGCACAGCAGTACTTCAACCTTCAACAATGGCAACTTTAACCATGCTTGTCAGACCTAACAGCTTCAATCTCGAGATCAACAGGTGGAGTAAGCTAACCAGTGGCTGAATGCTGCCCTCTGATGTGTTGTCTCCTTTAACCAGTCAACCTGGAGCTCTCAGTTGTCCTGGATCATGTAGGCATATAACTCCATGAATTCCACTACTACTGACTTCCTCTCAAGTCTTCACTGGGCTACCAACCTCTCCTTTTCCCTGATGTGGAAGGTGAGAAATCTGTTCCCTCTGTCCAGCATCACTTGTGTCAGTGTTGACAGCTTTGGGGATCCACACAAGATGTTCTTCTTAGAATGAAGGGGAAGAACAAGCATCTGGCCAACTTCCACCAAAAACCTGCACCAAGCTACCATCCAAGTCGGAAAGTCTGGTTATCCACTAAAAATGTGCCTTTACAGTCTGAATCTAAGAAAATCTCTCTCCAAACTAAATTGATCATGTTGAAATCAAGTCTCTATTTAACACTGGTTCTGCTTGTCTATGTCACGCAATATGAGAATTCACTTTTCACTCTTTTACGTCTTCCAGCTAAAACCAGTTCGGTTCAGTCCATTTTACCCATAGTTCAGGGTCTTGTTCACAAGTGTAGGAAGAATTGAGCAAGATACTGACATGCTGATAAATGAACCATCTGCAATGATATAAAAGCTGCATAGGTCTGTTTTAATGCAGAGACTGATTTAATTATTTAAATTCTTCAGTTTTTGACCTGATTTTTCTGTTTTAAAGTTGTGTTGGTTTAATTTCAAATTTTGTGTTATGCATGGCCTTTATAAAGATCATTGTGACTGGTGTCAGTGAAAAATGTTACACAAATACATTTTGCTTGCTTTTTTTCTAGATTGAATGCCGGTGGATAAACGTTCCTTACCTCACTTATATGGGCATAAGCTACTGGACTACTGCTCAAATGACCTCTTTGGAGATAAAAATGGATGGATGGATCTGGGTAAAAGTTTCCTGACTGCTTGTGGAAATGTGACATTGGCAGTATATGTCATTACATGTTTTCTGAATCCAAATCTAGTTTCTAATCTGTTCCAAACTCAAGCTAAATCTTTTTTTGCACACTTCAAGTCTATTACATAATGTTATTCATGCTTCCTGATCTTATCATGGATCTATGTCATGCAGTGGATAGGTGTTCCTGTGTTATCTTCATTCACATAACATCACACAAACAGAAAACAGCCACAGAATAAAAGGTTCCATTCAACAAGCCAATCAGAACTTACATTTCCTTAAATGGAAAAGTCTGTGAAGACGACACTTGAGAGTGAGACCATTTTTGATATCTTTTAACTGCAAGTCATCGTCAAACATGGACAGACTTCACATAATTTTTGTCCTTTTTTTAGGTAATATTTTGGAAGGAGCTTTTTATGAAATATTAACTTTATTTAACATTAACCTATTCTACTAATTATAGCTGACATCATGTACATTAACTTCTGTACTCAACAATTCCAACTATGTAGTACAATGTGAAACACTGGCAAAATTTGTTATTGTGTTTGTATTTCAGGAGGTGATTGGATTTCTGGATCAGTGGTGGATCTGACAGTGAGATCGGGAGAAAACATAACTCTGTATTGTGACTATGCAACACCACTTGAGGAATATATTGCTTGGTACAGAAATTGTACCCATGAAAATCAGCCTCCTCTTGTCCTAAAACTAACAAAGGATTCGTGGAAACCCACCTATAACCGAGCCACTTTAGTGAATTCTCTACCTCGCTTCCACTTTGTAAACAACCAGTCCTCTGGATCGTATGACCTGCTGATTGTGAATATTTCTGATTCTGATGAGGGCCTCTATTACTGTGGAACTGAGCAGAAACGGCTGAAGGATAAAAAGGATATTAACCTTGAATTTGTTCAGAGTTATGGCAGTGTCGTGACAAGGATTCGAATCAGTAAGTACTCATGTGATTTGTTTGGGTTTTTTTTTTTAATTAAACATTAGTATCAATATTTTAAAAAAAATTTAAGTGTAACTTAGACTCAGGATCATTGTCAAACACAATTTTAGAAAGGAAAAATGCCTAAACAAATGACATGATTACACAATTATTTGATGCTTTTTTTGGGTTAAAATTGCCAAAATGTATTTTATATAAATATGCAGTTTAAATATTCAATCAGTAACATTATCGATTGCTGTGCATTGCTCACATATTTAATATGAAGTGTCAGACCATTATTATTAAAAAGCAAGGTTAACTATTTAAAACCAATCAAATATTTTGATTGCCATGCACGTCTTCTTTTCAACTAGTTTTTCTTGTTTTCTTATTATTGAGATTCAAAATCTCACCATCAGAATGATAAAAAAAAATATACACACAGGCCTAACTGAAATATGTTTGTGAACAATGTAGACTCCACTGGTCCACATTATTCAACTTCAACTAGTCAAACAACTCCACAAGACTGCGGCATATGTTGGAAACTGCTGTTCATCCTGTGTCCAACCTTTGCTGTTCTCTCGTCTCTTCTTGTCTGTCTTCTTGTTCATCACTACTGCCAGAAAAAAGGTAATTGCTAAATATGGTACTTTTATTCAATCAATCCTCTTATCATCATATTATTACATTACATAGTTTTGTCATCGGCTCAATTTGTAAGTTTAACAATTTGTGCAAAATCTAAAAGTATTTTTACTAACATAAGAAAATTCCAGTGTGGTTACTACACCTAAGATGGATATTATTTTTTTAATGATGTATTAATTTCTGTGGCCAAAAGTTGATCAACAAAGACCAGAAACCAGTGGGCAAACAAGAAGAACTCGGGTAAATTACATTAATATCCAATCTGCATTTTTTCAGCACTTTTCATAATTAATTCTGACACAATGAATTATTTATAGAAAATCAATCATATTCATAATTACAAACAACAAATTCATTCACAGGATGAAGATGTGTTTTATGCTACAGTGGAAACCCGTCAAGCAACACAGAGACCAAAGAAGAAGCTAACCTATAGTTCTGACTTCTGCACCTATTCTACTGTCAAGACCTCTGGGGTCTAGATTTTACATTCAAAAGTGCATTATGAATTAATCAGAAGTGATTAAGTTTTTTGTTTTTCCATTTTTCCTCTACCGATCAAGCTTTGTCCATTGTCAATTTCTTCTTCAATGAGCTGCTTGGTTTAGATGATATTTAAAAGTATATAGTTTGATATTTTTTGAAGTTATATAATGCAAAAAAGAATATTGTTCTTGTAAATGTACACTAATTAGTGTGTAATTCCAACAAACTGATGTATTATCATAACTTAGAATTAATCCATTAAAAATACATATGAGTGGGCACCGGCTTGTGAAAGCTGCCATGTTGCCCTGCCATCTTTAATAGTGCCTGAGATGAACATCACTATTCTGCCTAATCACATTTTATGTATGTGGCTAGAGACTGGTCTCATATGCTGTACACCGAAAGCGGAAGACAGGACAACTCATAGGCATTTGCGTGGAGGCAAATTTCTTTTGTAAAAGTGTTTTGCTTGCTTCATCATATCTATGTTTTGTCATCTGAGAAGGGGTCCCCTTCACCAAAGAAGCAAATACACAAAGAAAAGAGACAACATGACCAGCACTGGAATAAAGAGAAAGTAAATATTGGCACAATAGCCTTTCCCAAATGGAAGGAGTTGCAGAGAAAAAAATGATTTTTAAAATGGTACTGAAGTTGCCTGCTTTCTGCTCAACAGGTAATTCAACATAACTGTCTAAATTTTATGTTTTGGCTTGTCTGTTATTCACAAGAGGTCACCAAAGTAGGTAGCTCCTTATATTTGGTTGATTTTTATGCTAGATGCCTTTCCTGATCCAATCCCAGAATTTGTATCTCCCCTAGGTCTCAAACCAGGGATCTTTTGGTTGTTACGTGACTGTCTAAACCACTTCACTATGCAACCGCTATAACTGTATATAACACAATGGAAGTAGACACTCAGCTACTTCATTAGGATTTTCCCATCTCCAGGGTTTACATCTTCAGTACCTAAGTGCTAATGTATTGCTCATGGCACGATTACATATCTTTCCATTTGATACATAAATCTATAATGATATTGTACAAATTATAAAAGTACATCTGAGTAGATACCAATAATATCACTGTCAAATACTTCACAAATACCTTGGCGATAAATCATTGGCTGTACAAGACCTCTGATGGTGCCTTTTGATAAACAACCCTTCTGTAATGGTTTTTACATTTACACAGGTCTATTTCTACTGCCTTATAAATTAGATATCTGCTTCTTCCTGTGTAAAATGTTTAACTGTATGGGTTTTTTTTGTTTGTTTAGTATTGTAATAAATGAATAAAGTGAAATTATACTAAGCAATAGAGTGGTATTTATCACAATCAATTATGCTGTATATAGTTTCTGGAAGTAGACACTCAGCTACTTCATTAGATTTTTCCTATGTCTAGGGTTTACAGAAAAAAAGAAAACATATTGCTAGAGGTCAAAGGAGAATGGCCAGATTGCTTCAAGCTGGGATTCTATGGGCATAGACTTTTTTTCGAGTCAGTCTCAAGTGGCAACTGCAGTTGATGGCAGTTCTCCACTGGCTTCATGCTTTTTTCAGTCACCAAGTTTTGGCAGAACAGATCACAATTAACACATGCACACAGAAACTTAAAGGTAAAACTAAATTACTTTCTGCTGTGTAGGTCTATTGTGTTATTTAGGTTGCAGTCATTATATTGATTCCATCTGGGCAACAAATGTATACCTACATTATCTGTGTTTTGTATTGAGTAGGGACCAGTCAACATATTTATTTGCTTGGTTGTTGTGTTGTTTTAGGAGATGTTTCCTGCAGTACAAATGAGTTTCTGGATCAGTGCCAAAGGTGAAAATAAGACCAAGAGACAACAGAATTGATGTAGTTATGATGTAGCACAAAAATTGTGCCAGAAAATAGCTTAACTTTTTGATCATCTTCAAAAAGTCTGCCCAGAAGTGTCTACTCACCTTCCTCCAGTATCTTGACAAAGAAAGACCAATCAGTCCATCCAGATATTCAAGTACTTGTTGTGGAGTAAAAACTGACCTTTAATGGAGTCTAAAACAAAACTCCATGTGATGCAAAAATCACAGGAAACAAACACAGACTTGACACATAGGAGACAGGATAACGAAAACAAGGAAAATAAACTAAATGAACAGTAACTAGATTGCAAAACTAATTGAACTCCAACTGCAAGATTGGAAATCCACAACTCAAAAACACTGCATTAAAAACCTTTGGACCAGGAGATAACTAAAGATTCAAATAAATCAAGAAAAAAGCTGAAACATAATGTTATTCCTTTTCAAAAGGAAATGCATGATACTTGGACTGACTGTGACATTTGGATTTTCAGTATCCCATCATATCTTTGTAACCTTGTTACAATGAGAAAAACTTCTTTTGCTCTAACACTGACCTTTGATGCATGGTGACAAGTCCTGCAAAAATATATGCAAAATTTAACATATCTGTTGAATCAGAAGAGTTTAAACTATGTAGAAGTGCTTTAAACCTGCAGTTATTCTATTGGTCAGCATGGGGTGACTACTCTGGCTGCAAAAAAAGCCTGAATTTTCCAAAGTATATTAACTGTCTCAGTCCTCTGAGAGGAGATTGATGGCTAAGCTATCATCTGTCATGGACTTCCCACACCATGCACAACATAGTGACAACACTGAGCAGTTCCTTCAGTGACAGACTGATTCATCTGGAGTACCTGTACCACAGAACCTTCCTTCCAGCTGTGGTCAGACTATACAATCTACCCTGACATAATCACTGTTCACTGTTATCTGCAATGTATCTCATGTAAGGCCTGAGTCACAAAGGCCTAGAGACAAGCATTCCCACTACCTAGAGAAGAATGTGTATTCCCCAACCAGTTAGTGGTTGTTTGCTGAAGGTTGTCGGCTGTTGTTGTTGGTTTCAGGTGAAATGTGTTGGAAAAAGGGTGCTTCATCAAAAACCTCTTTATGGCTGCCATGGTCACTACCAAATTGCTGGGTCACCCTTAGTTTGTATGGTATACACCAGCTTGTTTGCAAACACTTCATTGACTGCATGTCTGCATTTACTCTCTGCAGTTTCACCACTGTTTAGTGCTTAGTATATTGTAAAAGACTGCAGACATGTCAGCATTTTACATGCAAACTGGAGTGTCAAACTACTAGAGCAATCACGAGGAGTTTTTTTTTTAGTACAGCACCATATTGGTACAATTTCATGCTAGCAGCTTCCAAAAACCTCCAGAAACTACTGGCCAACTGGTGACAGAATTACATATTACCTTTTTTGGTTGCTGGAGTCTCTCTGACCAGTGTAACCGAGGTAACGGCTCACCCCACTTCCGGAGATCCCTTTATTGTGGCGGGAATGAACTCTATATAAGTTCCGGATCAATCAGCTGCATGTGCCCTGCTGTGCCCTGCTCTCATCGCTGCTGCTGTCCCTGTGGTTGGCGTGCTTGTCAGATGTTGACAAAATACAGACTCCATATGGATTGACAATGTGCAATAACCCGGCCGATTTATTCAACCGTATACCCTCTCTTGATCCACTGAACAGTCAGGTTTTTTTTCTCCCGCGATCAAAGCCCTGATCAGCACGGGATGGCGAGCCACCTGACCAGCGCTGCATTGCGGTAGGACCGTGAATTGAACTATTGAACTGTTGATACATGACCTATCAAAGGTCAACGGAACACAACTGACCCCCTACTGGACTAAACCTCGTCCCACCTCCTTTTGGGACCTAATAAGCTGTTTTGTACTATTACCCTTATTTTTTGTGTGTGATATATATGCATACATTTATTTTGTTTTGTACATTTGTTTACATTTCTCATTTACCTAACATACATAATATATATATTTTTGAGCTCTGCTTCTGTTTCCTGTGATTTACACACTCAGGCTCCATAGTTGAAACCCTTCTGATTAGCTCATTATTTATGAAGCTGCAGTCAGGCACCCTGGTCCTTTACCGCATTACACCAGTCTCTAGGCCTAAATAATGTAAACCATTGTGATATGACATTTTGTCTACCTTTAATACTGTGTTTTCTTCTAATTATTTTTTTTTTTACTGTTCTTTCAAATTTTTTAAATTTTTTTTTAGCCATGACTTTTTATGCTTTTATGCTACTACCTACTTGTGCAATATTCAAAATTTACTAATACAGGACTGTCTGTCTAAAATGGGCGATACACCAGGGTATGCTTCTCAGGATGAAGACTTGTGTTTAAAATGAGTCTTGATTCTGAGAAGGGTACCCTTTAATAACCTGTAAAGCTTACAGGAAATCCACAGCGACAAGCAGTCCTTTGTGCACTGCAAAGTGCAAAATGCTGACACACTAAAGCTGAAAAAAAAAACAAAGTTTCTGTTTTCTTGAATGTTGTCAATAAGGGAACTAAAAAACTTGAATCCAAACCTATTTTATAGAAGTTTACTCTCAGTTTTAAAAATTGTTTATAAAAATTTCTAAAATTTAAATGAAAACTTTTATTGACTAATGGGTTGTAGCACTCTGATGTCCCACTTAGATCATGCCTTGACATGTGGTTTAGTATCACGCTAACTGCATACCACAACTGAATGTCACTGCAAATCATTGTGGTAGGCATACTTGTAAATGGTGCCTACATAAATTTTCTGCAGCATTATCAGAAAAGACATCTACCCATCCCCACCCCCAACAACACAGATTACTTCACGTCTCTATTTCAAGTGAACAGCATACAGTACAAAGAAACTTATCAGTTTATGATAAATGCAGTGGGGCTTGCTAATACTACCTATGTTTCCATAAACACCCAAATGGTACTGATCTCAGAGAAGTGAAATCAGAGCTAATGGGAGCTTGTCTAGCACTCTAGTCTCCCATTAGTTTCCCATCAAAGACCAGAAGGCTTATTCAAAATCTGCAAACAACCAGAAAAAGCTGCTGCACTCTCAGCTTGAAAAGCTCAAGCCACTGTTAACAATGCATGGAAACACCCATTAAAAATGCTAACCCCAAACAGATTTCAGTGGCTTGTTGTTAAGCAGAGGCACTAATTTAGATCATGGTGAAAATAGGCGTGAAGCTTTTCTGACAGAACACTGTTTGAGATGAAAGGAAAGAGACTGCTTTCACTTTTGTACATTTTAATTGATGTATATTTTTAGATTTGACTAGACAAGCACTGCTTGCCTTGCTTGCCATGATGGAACCCCCCTGCTTTGGAAGCATTCATGTGGGTTGTAATCAGAGATAGTGTAATTCTGAAAGTGATTACATTTATTGGACTTTCACCTCTAATGAAGTTATCTTATCTAAAGCAAAGTTGACATTTAATTATTAATTTATTATTAAATTAATTAATTATTTAAATTATTTAATTATTTAATTTAAAACTGTACAGTGCTAAAAATTGGTAACCATTGTCTTTCTTTGGTAACCATTGTCTTTCTTGATGTAAATATGTAAAAAATTGAGTATGTTTCTTTTCTGTGTACTGTTTGTTTGTTTGTTTGTATGTGTCTCTGGCTGCCAAATTTCAACCAAATTTCCCCTTGTGGGACAATTAAAGGATTATTCTATTCTATTCTATTCTATTGTATTTGGCCTTTTTTTGAGCAGTCCTTATCATCTCAGTGTTTGATGGTTTTGTTGTTTCCTCTTAGCCTGTTTACCAAATTTCATCTCTAATCTTTCAAACTTTTTATCTAATTTAGCGTTGGAGTCTGATAAAATGGAGTCTCTCTCTTTTTTCTTTTCTTTTTTTTTTTTGTACAGACTCAACACTTCATTCATTATTAGCCTTAAATGACAAAAATATAATTCAGACATGTGTACATACTTGCATTTTATAGGGTCATTTGAATATTCTGTATATTTTTGAATAATGTCTTCTGAATAGAAATTCTCAGTGAGGAGACACCATTTTTTGATGCTCAAGATTATTTCTGCCCTTTATTCAAGGGCATAACAATAAATTTGTGGCGCAGACCAGAAACAGCCATTCACCTTCACACTAAAAATTGTGCCTTAATCCTGCAACCAAGACATTTCAAGAGGCATAAATTTTACTTTCAAGAACAGTCTGTATTTCTGGTTTGAGTCAGGTTGCACTATTGCTCAGTGAGTAGTTGGCAAGTGTTTACAGTCATATCAACATCTTCTATTCAAACCACTGGTTACTGCCGCAATCTGCTCTTGTCCAAGCAGTCACAAGGTTTTTTAGTGCAGAACCTTATACCTCCATGCAACACTTGACTTCATGCAACTGCCAGCAGCCTCCAGCAACCAATCTGTGACTGATTGGGTAATACACACTTTTCCCTTCCAATCTTTGAGACTGAGGCCTAAGGTGCATAATGCAGTGATTATACAGCAACATTATAAGCATCCTGTAAGTAATGGTGACATTCCAAAATTCTTGAGTTTTACATTGTAAATTGTTCACTACTTTTAATGAGGCATAGATTTACAATAATGACTGTGCTTGGGAAATTATCTCCAATAAATAAATAACTTATTTTACTTGTAGATGCATCATTCATTTACAAGTTCACAAGTATTATTAGGTAATAAGAGCAGTTTTCTTCAGTCACATTAATCAATTTTGTTCTTACAGCTGTTTTAAAATCTCTGGTTGATGGTTGACCAGTCTTTCTTTCTTTGTGAAAGAAAAAAAATCAAGTCAAGACAAGGCTCCATCATTGGAAGCTGGTAAGATGCCCTGTAAAGTTTTTTTTCCTTCTTGTGAGTAGAAAGGAGAGATGATTCCTTATCACATTTTTATATGTAAGACCTTGCCAAATAAAAAGGCAAGGTTAAGCCACTACATAACAGGGTCTGAAATCTTAAAAGTACAGCTTATTTACATTGTTGGGGACAAATGGGGGAAAAATTGGTTTGTTTTTCTGCTAAAATACACCCAAATAACACACTGTTTAACATTACTTACAGTATAATTTATAGGACAATTATTTTGCCAATAGTGTCAAAGCCACACTGCACATAACACTGGATATTGTGGCTCCTCTGAAAAAGATACCAGTAAATCAGAGATGTTTGACTACCTGGTATAACTCATAAATGCATCCCTCAAGCATATACTGTAAGCTGGAAAAAAAAAGACCTTTTTCTAGCCTGTCAAAGTAAATATAGGACTAAATACTGTACTTCAT
This sequence comes from Tylochromis polylepis, assembly GCA_015107715.1. Classification (NCBI taxonomy): domain Eukaryota; kingdom Metazoa; phylum Chordata; class Actinopteri; order Cichliformes; family Cichlidae; genus Tylochromis; species Tylochromis polylepis. The sequence goes on from VVHJ01001866.1 coordinate 10,323, forward strand.
TGTCAGCGTGGCCCGCAGGCCAATACGAGGTGTGAACTCAAGCGCAGACCAGACAGACAGCCAACTGACAGTTTCTTTTTACAATTTATTGCCAAACTTTAACTATTTACAGATATCATGAAACATAACTATTTACAAGAATTAAACCAGGCCCAAGGGGCTCTCAGGCGCACACAGAGGGAGGGGGGAAACACATCAGAAGTAGGGTGTCTGGCGTGGAGCTCTGGAACAGAGGGAGATACAGGTTAGCAAAGGAGTACGGCCTGAGGACAGGAAGGAGGATGACAGGCAAACACTGAAGTCAGGCTTACTTTACAAAAGAAGAGCACCAGAGTGAGGAGGGGGTATCAGTAGGTAACCAGATGAGGAATCAAGACTGTGTGGAACAAAACCAGGAGTGCCAATCCAGAGGGTGCTGAGCAATCCAATATGGCACAGACAGAGGGGCAGGCAGATGGTGAATAACAATCCTGTTCCAACTGCCAGTGAGCAGGTAGTCCAGCGTGCAAAAGAAGAGGGTTCCAACTGCAAAAAAGTAAGGAGTGGGAAGAGCCAAAAACTGCAAGGAGCACAAGGAGAGGCACAGGTAATTATACACAAAGGAGACAACACATGAGCGACTCAGAGGCCTGTACTACCCAAGGTTAGCAGACAAATTGGCAAAGGACAGCTGATGACGCCAGCCTTAAGTACTCCACTGGCTGATTGCCCCAGATTGCGACCAGGTGTGGCTGCTGGCGACTGCAGAGGAACCCTGCCCAGAGGCGGTGTCATGACCAAACCTGGTGAGACTCCTCCCGGGCCCTGACACTTCATGTCACACAAGAAAACCTCCATAAAACTTGGACATCTTACTATTTGTCATTGAGAGACGAAAATGGGAACAACCAAATGGGAACAAAGGTAAAACTTTTCTGACCTCTAGTGGAAACATACATATAGATATATATGTCACAATGGTCTAAATTCAAATGTAGTTTCCAAGCTAACTGTCTTACCAGACAAAACCAAGCTAAGCCATTCTTCTGTACTTCATTAAAACTGTCACCGAAATATATTAAACATTTTTCAAAAATTGCATGAAACACATGACATTTTTCAAGTCTATAACAGTCAAGACTGAAACTGAGACAAATGAGGATAAAACCTTGGTCACTGTAACATAAAAAGCAGGCTTTTTTGATTGCAATAATCACAAATTGTCATCTTGAAAAAAACCTTGAATCTTTACAGCTAGACCATCTTGTAACATTACACCAATAGAAAAAAAAAACAGAATAAAGGTTGCATTCAAGAAGCCAATCACATGTCTACGCAGGTCATGACATCTGAGACTGACCACTTTTAGTGTCTTAACTGCAGGTTATCATCAAACATCAACAGACTTAACATTGTTCTTGTCCTTCTTTAAGGGTTTATTTTTATATTTTGGGGGGAAAAGCAAAAACTCGGGTGTGGGAGGAGTTCGGAGAGGCCATGGAAAAAGTCTTTCGGACTGCCTCGAAGAGATTCTGGCAAACCGTCAGTTAACTCGGGAGGGGAAAGCGGTGCTCTACCTGCACTGTGTATAGTGCAGGAGGAGCACTGCTGACATTGACTGAGAAAATTGTCAGGCGGTGGAAGGAATACTTCGAGGACCTCCTTAATCCCACTGGCACGTCTTCCATGGAGGAAGCAGAGTCTGGGGACGAAGGGGATGACCAGCCTATCTCCGGGTGCGAGGTCGCTGAGGCAGTTAAACAACTCCTTGGTGGCAGAGCACCTGGGGTGGATGAGGTCCGCCCTGAGTTCCTGAAGGCTCTGGATGTTGTAGGGTTGTCCTGGTTGACACGCCTCTACAATGTTGCGTGGAGATCAGGGGTGGTACCACTGGATTGGCAGACCGGGGTGGTGGTTCCCATCTTTAAGAAAGGGGACCAGAGGGTGTGTTCCAACTATAGGGGTATCACACTCCTCAGCCTCCCTGGGAAAGTCTATGCCAGGGTGCTGGAAAGGAGAGTCCGTCCGTTAGTCGAACCTCGGATACAGGAGGAATAATGCAGTTTTTGTCCTGGTCGTGGAACACTGGACTACCTC
>VVHJ01001868.1:0-15415 GCA_015107715.1 Tylochromis polylepis
ACTTGTGCATAGGTTTTGAAAATGTACAATTTATATTTGCATTTCAAGTTATGAAAATGATTCATTAAACATGTTTGTGGTCGTTACAGTTAAAAACAACTTTTTTCTTCTTGGATTTTATATTTTTGTCTGATTCTAGATCAAATACAGTGTGTCAAAATGAAAAAATAACAGTAAATTCAGACATGTGAGGTCAAATCAAAAGTAGTCACAAACGGCCGATTATACCCTGGAGCCCAGAGGTTACACATTTTTTTAAAGTAATGCAATAGTTACTTTTCCTAGTAATTAATTACTTTTATAATATTGTAACTCAGTTACTAACTCAGTTACTTTTTTGAAGAAGTAACTAGTAACTATAACTAATTACCTTTTCAAAGTAACTTGCCCAACACTGGTTATTAGTTGTCTCAGCTTAAACATAAATACTTGATTGCTGGGCAAGAAGAACCACAAGTCTGCCTGCCATACTTGTAGAAGTTAACAGTCCGTGGTTGTGCAAGTGTCTCCTCATGAATGACATTTATTGCATCATTCAGAGTGCTGAAAATTGAAAACTGTTGTTTTGTTTTCTCTGCCTGCAGGTACATAGGCTATGTATGTAGCATGGTATCAGAGAAGCCTAGCCTACCCCACTCCAAGCCCTTGGCGATCAAGGCCCTCACTATGAGTCCCATCCCCTGTTTCAACAAGCAGCGTAGTGGCTGTCGACCTTTCTGTGACGTTCTCATTGGAGAGACTAAGATCTTCACCACTGCACAGGAGTATGAAAGGATGAGGTAAGTAACATTAGCGAGATTAATAAAAATTTCACAGCATCAATCCATAGAGAGCATTGTAGCGTTGCAGTTCTATAGCTAGAAATGTCTCAGAGATTTTATGCTGAGTATGATATGAATGAAAGTATAATCAAAGCGTCATTATACCCGCCTCCTTTCTCTCGCTCTGTAACACTTCCCCTCAATTACACTTTCCAATTTGCTGCACCTTCTCTGTATGCCTAGAGAGCACAGGGTCCAGGACGGCAAGGTAGTTTTCCCTCTGGGTGTAAGCGTACAAGGAGATGTTGTGGTTTCAGTCTACCACATGAGGTCAACCATTGGAGGACGTCTGCAGGCCAAGGTAGACTTCTGCTTAATCTGCTTTATACGTGAATAGACTTGATAAAATCAACATCTCAATCAAACTAGCAAGCAGCAAGCTCCAACTAAGTCCCAGTGACAGTATTAGAATGATTGTGTAGATAAGATCACACTAAAGTATCAGCCACTGTAGAGTTTCAGGTAGTTTCAACAGCTCGTTTTGTCTCATTGAGCTGTTGTGTCTCATTGTTACATTGTTCAAGACAAGAAGAAGGTGGATGAAGGTTTTTGATTAAATGATTTACTTCATTTACAGAAATATGCAGTTTTACTCACTCATGACTGTGCTGCAAGAAGCATTTATGCACTATTAATACTATTTTTGATTTAGTTTGGTCCAGGTGTTTCATCTGGGTATCACTGTCTTACTGCTGAAATACTGGCACATAGGTGTACATCACCATGTGTTGCATTATAATAATACATGCATACGTAACTTAATCTCTTCATAATCTTGCTATATAGCACATTAGTACTAAAACCTAGATGAATATTACAAAATAATTAAAATCCATTCAGCTAAAATGGTCAAAGTGGGCTTGTTTTTTTCTTTAACATTTTTCCTTTTGTTTTGTTTTTTGCTGGATTTTCTCATCTTACCTGATTTTATTTTATTACATGAGATGTAGCTTTCCATGGATGTGATACAAATACAATGTGATAAGTGAAGATTTATCACATGCAGATAACAAGATAACACCTAAAAATATTACAGATCAACAGATAATGGGTAACTGACTGCAGGAGACTGCTGATAAAATATAATGTAGTCAACATTTGTCTTTGTCTCTGCTTGTGTTAGGTATCCAACACACAGATCTTCCAGATTCAGTTCCACACTGGCTTCATTGCTCCTGGAACCACTATGTTAAAGTTTAACAAGTAAGAAAAATCTCTTACAAAAGTTGTGAAATTGTGGTTTTTCAGTATAAAATATAAAATTGCTGAGGCTTCCACTCTGTTGACTGTTTTATCTTCTCAATTTTCTTTCTTACACACATTCATTTTCCTCAGACCAGAGCTTGATGCCTGTGATTCTCCAGAGAAATATCCCCAGCTCTTCCATGTGATACTGGACGTGGAGGTGGAAGGGGTGGACAAACAGAAAGACCTGACACCACCATGGGAGCAGTTTCCTTGTAAAGATTTGAGCCCAAATGTGCTCTTCTCTGGCCACCAGGAGCATCAGGATGCACTGGCTATTGCGGGTAAAAATGGGAGGGTTACATTGGGGCAACAACTGGTGTTGACTCTATAAAATACAACACATTATGCCTAAGATCAAAAGCTCAAAATGTGGATCATGTGTTTTTATTTCTGACAAAAATAGAGCTGACCTTTCAGTACCGAATCTTAAGTTTTACTTTTTAAAAAAAACCTCAAATCAGATGTTAACTTTAGGATCAAGCATTTGCCGATTGTTTAATCTGTTGTCAGATTTTACTTGCAACATAATTAAACTAAAAATCTTCAGCTAAGAGGTGAGAATGCTAAAGCGAAAGGCAGTTAGGCTGACTAACAAGCAATGTGGAATTTTGTATTGAAAATGTTTTTAGTTATCATTTTTGCTTGCTTGTTTTCTTAGCCTTTACAATTTGTAATTGTACCCTTACCTAAAACCAATCATAATGCTACATTAACCTTAATAACAAACTCTAACCCCAAACCTGGATTGACTTTACATAAGTTTACCTGGTACCAAAATAAAGGCTAGACAAAAACAACTTACTACTACTATTTTTTTTTACTACTTTTAATATTTACAAACCAGTCAGCACAACATTAAAGCCATTTGCCTAATATTGTGATGATCTCCCCCACCTCACCATATGGATGTTTGGGGATGTTTTCCAGTATCAGTGTTAGTGGTTTTATTGTTGTGGCTAATCAATTTACATTAACACATAGTCATAAAAACTAATGTGACTCATTTTTGTCCCTGCAAGATGAGATGGAGGGCTTGGATCTTGAGGGTAAGATGGTAGAAGAGATCACAGACCTGCTAGAGGAAATATACAGTGAGCGTAGTTAACCAGGGTTTGCTTCAATTCAATCATGCTCTGCCCAGAAGGATTTCGGTTATTGGAAAATCTGTTTGGTGGTTTTCCAACTGTGATTTGCATTGACTGAATTGAAATTTAGCCCATTCTTGTATCCCATGATGTCTCATTTTGGTAGAAATATTTGGCCCTGTCTCTTGCATAAACACCAGTCTTTTAACACAACTTCCATAATATGTATACCAGCGTATTTTTTTCCTGGGCATACAGAGACATGTTTTTAAGGTTTTTTTTTTTAAATGAATATGGAGTACTGGGGGGAAAAAGCCCACAGTCCCAGAAGGAAATAAAGGGAAAACGTGTCTGGGGAATAAACAAATCCAATTTTAAAATGTTCTACCAAAGTGAAATATTGCTTTTGATTTATACAGCTGTTTAATCCCATGCTGTACATCCCATAGCTTCTTTTTTTTTTTTAAATCAAATTCTTTTATATTTAAATTTATTACATTTTAGACATTTTCTCCAATTAGCAGCTGCTAGCTAGAATTTATTTGCAGACTGTGTGTATGTTTGCAATCTCGTAGCACAAATAGCTGTACTGGCTGTAGAAGCAATGACCTGCGTAGTTTACCATCATCCTCTGCTTCACTCTTGTCCCTTTATATCTGAACCTCAAATTAATTCCCTTTGTCTGCTTTGTTTTCTCTTCAGTCATTGCTTTGTTCATGATTGATGTGTCTTTCTCATGACTGTCTTTTCTGCTTTTCCCATCTCATCCTTTTCAGAGCCAAGTCGGTCCCACGGAGGTCCAGATGGTCGGGTCCGTGGCGAGGAGAGCGAGCCATCGGACGATGAAATGCTTTCTCTCTCCAGCCAGCAAAGCAATGCCAGTGCAGCCCATCAGAAACCTGACCTCCCGGCTCCCACCTCTGCCGCCCCTGCTCCCACTGAGGAAGTCGATCTTCTTGGGCTCGATGGGGACGAGGTCAACCGCCCATCATCTAAGCCCCCATCTACAGCAGCTGCAACCACTGACCTCCTAGGTGACTTGTTCGGGGCCCCACCTCAGTCAACCAGTGGGCCTTCATCTGCCCAGTCCACTCCACACAAAGTCACCCCCAACACTGCCTCGCCATGCCCCTCTCCTGCCCCACCAGGTGAGAATTTTGAAAATGCATTTCCTTTTACGTCCAACCTAAAACTACACTTCAAATAGGTACAATTATTATTGCAGTTCTTCAGTATAATACAATAACACTAGTGGATGGTTCTCCTCAGCATTTGATCCTTTCGGGACGGGTCCAATGCCTAAGCCTCAGGATGTGAGGGGTTCATTCCTCGGACCAGGTAAAGTGGGGCAGCCAGACCCTTTCCTGCATGCTGCTCGCTCACCATCACCTACCTTTCAGCCTACAAGCCTGGGTAAGGCATGCTCCTTGCTGCTCTGCTGAACATTTTCCCACACCATCTTTTCGGGTGCACTTAAAGCATTTCAAGAGCCTGAACCAAATTAGGGTAAGGCATGTTTTCAAATATTTTCAAGATGCCACTACAATGATTTCCCTTCATCTGTGCTTCTATTTAAACTACCACCCACACTCGACTGTTGAGTATTTTAAATGTATATATCCATTTTTAGCTTTTCTCTGTGCTTACTCACACATTTTTTTGTATTGCTGCTGTAATGTATGCTTTGTAATTCATGAGTTTGCGTGCTGTATGTAAAGTGTTTGCAGGTCATCTCATTGCCACTGCATAGAGATTGCAGAGCTTGATTTTTCAACTCCAGCACAAACTCCTACACATCTACTAGTAATTTTTTCCTCAGCCCACAGTCAGTATTTTCAACTCAAACATTGCAGAACAGTTTTTTTTTTTTACTCTTGGTTTACACTTTTTTATACTTTGAGGGTTTAGGGCATGATGTGTGCATGAAGAAGCAAGACAAGGACAAGGATGTTTCATGCCTGTTTTTGCCTATTGAGCCTTCTGGCTTTAGGTTTTTGTGGACACTTTTTAGTTGGGCATATCAACTATAAATTTAATTTCCACAGCCACCAAACAACAGCTCTCTGAAGCTCAGTCCTGTTGTTATTTCCTTTGGCTTAATGGGCTCATGTCCCTCAGCTCCCATTCTCTGTGTGCTCCGCCTGTGACCAATGGTTATGTGCTTCAACAGGTCGGAGTTCCCCCATCCCACCCTCCACCCCTACTGTCAACATTCAGCAGCAAAACGCCATGGGAGGATGGGACTGGAACAGACCTGCTGCCACAAGCACAGGTTCTCCCAACCACACAGCCACACATAAATGCAGTATACAAGCAGATACCACACTGTTTGTAAAACTCGTTGGCATCAGTGTCATTTATTTTTCCTGCTTTCCTATTTGCCGATTCATTCAGGAGGTTTTGGTATGGGCAGTCGGTCAGCCACTACCAGTCCCACTGGCTCAGTCCACAGCACCCCCACCCACCAAACCAAGCCAAACACTCTGGACCCATTCGCTGATATTGGCAACTTGGGAGGAAGCCTTGGAGGTGAGACACAGTAAATGTTCCTAAGTTTTTGCTATTTTTGCTACTACCTCACATAATCTCTGTCCTTTTGATCAGGAGGCTCTGGCTTCTCAAGCAAGCCCACCACCCCTACTGGAACGGCCCCTTCCTTCCCTCCAATGGGCTCCCCATCGAGGCCTCCACCATCTCCCCAGCACACAGGAGCCTGGCAGCCCCACACAGGAGGCACTTTCCCCTCGTGGCAGGCTGGTGGAAGTGGTGGAGGGTGGCAACCGCAAGGACAAGGTCCTACTCCGCAGCCAAAGCCCAGCCCCAGCCACACTTCCATGCCGCACACATCGCCCCAGAATCGACCCAACTACAATGTTAGCTTCTCCGCAATGGGAGGAGGCTCACCCAGTGCAGGGGGAAAAGCACAGGCTGGGATGGGTAAGCTCGAGAGGCTGATTGTTACGCTGCAAATGTTGTGGCTGGTCAGTTGTGGTATATTTCACATCAAAGGAAATTTTTCTTTTAAAACAAAATATAGATTACACTTAACTCTGAAGTGATTCAGAAAAAGGCATTTCATCTTTGCATGGCACTCTTGGAGCAGAAAACATTTTCAACACTTTATGTCACTGAATCCAAATATTTTGTTACCTTGAAATCATATTTCAAAATATATTGTTTAAAATGTAATTTTAATTTCTAATAAGAATTGTGAACATTTTGAAGGTTTTAAGTTTTTTCTGTTGGCTTTTATAATTTAAACGTTTAACAAAATAGCTGCAAACATTTAAAGACAGCGCCAGATTTTTAATCCATTAAAAGTTTTATGCTGTGCACACATACATTGTTCTTCACCTCACTGTATAATAATTAGTGCATTTTTTGCTTAACAAGTATGTATTCTGTCTCTGTGTCTGTCTGCCTCTTTGTCAGGTTCAAAGCCCAAACCCTCGGATGCCAACTTTGATGACCTGCTGTCTGCTCAGGGCTTTGCAGGGACCAAAGAAAAGAAAGGGCCCAGGACTATAGCAGAGATGAGAAAGGAGGAGATGGCCAAAGAAATGGACCCTGAGAAACTAAAGGCATGGGCTGTTTGTTTGAAACTAATGAAGTTGAACTAATGAGTTTTGTTTCATTATGTCTGATTAGAATTAGTTTTTGATGACATTTCACTGGTTGGTGGTCGCCTGTTTATCCAGTGTAGCTCAACAGAAGTGGCTCAGTGATTCCCAAAAGTAGGATAGTGTACTCTAAAACCTTTGGCTGTTAAACTTTTCTGTTTATTCCGGAGTTAATGAGGCATCCAATGTAGGTCTCCCATGACCAAACTTTGGTTCATCTAATTGCTCCTTTAAAAGCTTTTTTTTAAATAAAACTGGAGCCAGAACTACTGAAAGCAGTTATGCTAATAATTGTTTCAAATCAGGTCCTCACTGGTTATTGGCTCCCCTCCTCTGCCTCCCTCTTCTGTGCCCTAGATTCTGGACTGGATTGAGGGGAAGGAGCGTAACATCCGTGCTCTGCTCTCCACCATGCACACCGTGCTTTGGGAAGGAGAGACACGCTGGAAGCCTGTGGGCATGGCTGACCTGGTTACTCCAGAGCAGGTCAAGAAGGTCTATCGCAAAGCAGTCCTGGTTGTTCACCCAGATAAGGTGAGACAGAATTTCTGATGAATGGGATTTTTATGTTTTCTGTATGCATACAGTAATAGAAGACAAGCTTGGCTGACTTTACATCTAATTTGTATATACAGAATAAATCAGCTGCAATAACGGGACCTTCTTACTTAAAAGCAACTGAAGGAAAAATCAGATAAAAAAGTAGTGACTGTATTCATTTTCCACTTCCTTCTCGTTAGATCAGGCTCATAAGCAATTCTGGATATGATGTGGCCATATTGTGATACAAAAATGATAATAAAAATAAAAACTGGTTAAAAAAACATAATTGCTCACAAGCATGCATATACAGGGATGGAAAAGGAAAGTTTTGAGAGGACTCTGCCGTTCTGTAAAAAACTAAGTACACCCCTATTGCTTCTATAGGAATTAATAGGGTGAGTAGCAGCTAGATGCTGATAATCATGTGCTTGAGTAAGTGGTCATCAACAAGTGTGAGCACCTATGTGAAACAAGAAGTTCTGGCAGTTTGCTGGTCTGAATCAGCCATGTGTTTTCACACAATGCTACAGTCTTCACAGAAGGGGACATCTAAGCAAATTCATCCCAAGCTCAGACCATTGCATGGTCTGAGCTTGGGATGGTAAGAGAAATTATTGGTAATTTCTTTGGAAATTAATGGTAAGAGAAATTATTTAAGAAAAACCCAAAACACCAGAGCTTCATGTCAGACTCTCAGACAGGCCTCAGTGGGCATGTTAAATGTTAAAGCTCATGACAGTACAGAATGAGACTGAATGAGTATGGCACGCTTGGAAGGATTGTAAGGAGAAATTGTCTTCTCTCTAAAAAGAACATGGCAACACGGCTTAGGTTTGCAAAGTTGCGTCTGAATGAACCAGACGACTCCTGTAGGCAGATGAGACCAAAGTAGAGATGTTTGACGATGATGTACAACAAAATGTTTGGCAAAAATCAAACACGGCGTATCAGCACAAACACGTCATACTCAAGGCAACTGTCAAGCACGGTGGTGGAGGGGTGATGCTTTGGGTTGTTTTGCAGCCAGAAGACCTAGGAACCTTTAAATCACTTAGTCGACTGTAAACTCCTCAATATACGAATGTATTCTAGGGTCAAATTTGAGGACACCTATCCAACAACTAAAGTTTGGCCATAACTGAGTCATGCAACACAATAATGATCCCAAGCACAACAGCAAATCTACAACAGAATGGCTGAAAAAGAGAATAATCAAGGTTTTTTCATGACTGTATGATCATCACACAGTTTTACCATTTCCCCTTTAGGAAACAGTTTCAGCATCTTTTTACTCAGTTTTCCTCTTCTTTACTTTTTTGATTCACTCCTAACACTGGCTTCAGTTTTCTGAACAGCCAGTTGTGGTCCTGGGCCAAAGTAGTCCTTAATAAACCAACCCTGGTTTATCTGCCTGTACCACATTGCAGAAAGACAAGTTTAGCTAGCAGTTGGTAAACTGCTTACCAGATAGGGCCAGATATTTCCTTAGGGAAACAGAACTAAAAGAGTGTGAGCACTGAATTTGCACTGATACAGCACAGCATACAAGCATTATCAATAAGGGGTGTGTTTTGTTTTGTATTCAGAGCAGGTGGTAACTGTAGTTGGCTAGAGAAGCCAGATACAAGACAAACACAGACATGTCAAATTTAAAATGAATAGACGTTTTTGCATAAAATGATGGACTTCCCAAATGAAACAATTATGTCATAAAAATAATATTTTGCATTTGACATTTAGAATTTCCCTTTCAATTTAAGTGACAGTAAGTAATATTGGTAAAGTTTAAGTAGATAAGTAAATCAAGTTTATTTATAAAGCGCTTATCCCATGTTGTAGTCACAGAGCTCTGACCATCAAAATGATGAAAACTAGTAAAATCACAATAAAATATAATAGAAATCAAGTTAAAATGGAACAAAACAGAATAAAAGAAAACAGATACATACAGAGACACATACAGTAGTGTCTGTATGTTCAAAGTGCTGGAAGATGAAGTTTTTGTATATATGATGTGGCATCAAGAATACAAAGAACACAACCAAAAGTTTGTGTGAACGCGTGAACAGTGTAAAGGCCACCCAATCAAACTAAAGAACTTTAGTCCTGGTGAACAGAATTAACAGCATCATAAAGGATTATTTATATCACCATCTGCAGCATTACAAAAGTGTGGTGTTCAGAAAGAAAGCTACGAAAGATCTTCCCCAGGGTATGTAAAAAAAACAAAAATAAAACTGCTTCATTACTTAAAGCTGGCGCTCTAACAGACACGACACCACCTGAGCTAAGCATGCGAGCAGTTTCAATAACATTGACATGACTTCATCAAAAGGAAGAAAGGAGACCAGGTACAGCCTGAAAGGTGACTGCTGACGTGTTGCAAAGATATCTGAAGCTCTGCACCTTACTCTGTGAAGTGAAGACTCTTTTAGCAAAGGCTGAGTCACTCTCAGATTCTCAAGCCAAGCCAAGCCAGGCCACAGCTTCCCTTGTAATCCACTTAAAGATATGGCTATGCAGTAGAGCAGCTACCATGTGGTAAGCTGAAGCATCAGGGTGGGCCTTTCCCACTGCACCCACTAAAACACCACAGCTTGGCTTAACATGGATTCTTAGAAGAATGAAACGGGAGTTATAGCTGTAAACATCCATCCATGCAGGGAGCCAATTCAGTGCTTCCCTCTTTTTTACCCCACTTGCATTTTCTGTCACAGTGAATAATATAATGTTAACATAATGCTTGAGTAAAGCAAGCCGCAAATGAGAGACAAATGAACTGACAAATGTGTCAACCACCAATGCTGAATGTTATTGCATGTAGTTCTTTCCGGGTGCGTTGCTCTTGTATGTTGGTATGCTTGTACGTGCCATTGCTTCACGTTAGTTGTATTTTGGGGTAATGCATTAGCTTTTATGGTTTCTAGCTACAGTCCAGTAAAAAACAGGTATTTTTGCCTGAGGCAATCTGGAGCAACCTGGGAATCCCAAAAGGCTAACATGTCTCAAATATGCTTTACTTATGGGTTCATAACTGTTGTGTTTTTTCTCTCTTACTTTGTAGGCGACAGGACAACCATACGAACAATATGCCAAGATGATTTTCATGGAACTAAATGATGCCTGGTCAGAATTTGAGACCCAAGGACAAAAACCTCTCTACTGAATAAAGCGTGAGGGGAGTTAAGGAGGAGGAGATGATGTCCCTGCTGATTCCGTCATCTAATCCTTAAAGTGTTACCACCTCTTGTCCGCACACTGCAGCCACACCCTGCAACATCTGCCTTTATACCCATGCTTTGACTTGTGTCTCAATTCTTGCCACACAAACGCAGAATTTGAGTGATGACAGACTATAGAACAGCCTGCCGTGCCCGGACTAGAAGCTCAAACGAACAGCTGACTCTCTGTAGCTCTAATATCCATACTGTATGTATGAACCATCCCATTAAAAAAAAAAAAAATCACTGGGATATCAAAGAGATGGATCAAAACAAAGTGAGAGCTATGGATCTGGCAAGTCAAGAGAAAAAGAAATGCCAGAGAATAAACTGAGCAAGCATTTGTCAGACTGCTCTTCACGAGAGCTTCGGAGCATGAAGAAGTCGGTGAGGCACAACAAGCATTTAACAGCATTCAAGCCATTTATGAAGTAGATTATTATTTTTTTTGTACTGTGAGCAAACACTGAATTCGAGATCAGTTCCGTCATATCAAATCCACACTTTTTCATGCTATTTAATGTTCCTAGAAATAACAAACAAAAACAGCAGCGTTGAGTAAGTTAAAATAGGCTATTTGGAGGTGACTGGATTAGAAAACCGTGATCACAGGTCGAGTTTCACCTTAGCCTGAAAATGTCGTCTGCTGAGTGTAAGTGAGGAAACTAAATTAGATTTAAAAAAACCCAACAACATAATAACCTTACTTAGTATGTGACATATATGTATATCGTGTGAAATGGTTTTATTATGAAGAGAGTTAATAAGAATTGGTGTGTCTGATATCTTCAAGCCTTGTGGGGACCTGGGGATTGTATGTTTTAGCATTAGCACATGTACAGTTCCTTACATGAAGCACCTTGAGGCCTCGCGCACACTCACTCATACAATAATGTATTCTTGCTTTGCATCTCTGTGAAAGCACAAAATGATTAATCTAATCGGTGCAGCTCTCAAGGAAGGCAATCCATGAATTAATTTATTAAATCGCTTTGTTTGTCTTAAAGATATTGGTTCAAATTAAATCTGCTAGTAAGAAAGAATTCAAGACTTTGAGGCTGTTGTCTTAAAGACTTTTAATGTCTGTCAAATTCACTCTTCAGCCAAAACAGTAAAAACCACTGGCAGTTAAAGCAAATCTGATTACAGTGCAGCATTCTGCTGGGAAACATTAGGCAGTTCACGAGAATGTGACACCCTTAACATCACACCTAGCCTTTAGACTCCCCAGATCCCCCAGATCTGATCGAGGATCAATGGGACACACTCTAACAGACGCCTCCACACAACCCAGAGGACTCAAAAAATTTGCCTCTGTCCCAGTGCCAGAATTTGTAAGACACCCCAAAACATCCCGTCTTGATGCCCTGATGAGTCAGAGCTGTTCTAGAGGGGAGCCTGCACTAAATTAGGGAGGTGGTTTTAAGGTTGAGACTTGGTGGTGTATTTTCTGAACCACAGAAGTGACACTAATGTGCTTAGACACAAACCAAGAACGCAATAAGAGTTCTGTTTACTGTATATCATTGTTTCATATCAGGCAGATCATACTCTGTTTCATCAAAACACTGATTTACAACCAGTTTACTTTTCATTACTTGATTTGTTTTGTTTACTTTTTACTTCATTTGCTACACTTTTATTTGTAATCAGCATAAAAGATTGGGGTAGGCACCGCAGTCACATGAGCAGCATTAGAAGTACTGATTTTTGAACAGCCGTAGATGCTGCAGCTGATGTGTACCAACCTAACACATACATTTGCTCATTTCTGATGCATTTGTTCCCTTTTACGTTATTCATGAAATCAGTTCTTAGTGCTAAAAGTATTTCATAATTTTAGATCAAAGCGGAGAAAATGATAAAATATGCAATAACTAGAGAGGCAATGATCAATTTCTTTCAAGCACATGAGGTTTTCACAAAACACAAATATGTTCCTACACGATCTCCAGCTATCCGCTTAAACTGTTTCGGCCTGCTGTTTATTCTTCACACACACGTTGAGCAAAGTGTTTACCTTCTCATGCTCATGAACAGTTGAAGATCTTGACACTGTTAACTGTCTTCATGCTCTCTGATTTGTATAGTAAGGTCAAAGGTGATTTTCTGTTGGCATCATACTTCACTGGACTTCATTCTTCCAGTTTGTTCATCTGCATTAAGGATGTTGACTGAATTCTGACCAGCGTAAGAGAATCGTGTGAGGTGTGGTTTCATTAGCTGGTTGACGACCCCGAAAGGATCCTAAAACAAGTCTTGACTGGGTCGTCAAACAAGACTCCGGGTCTCAGGCTGAAAATACTGAACTTTAATTTGGAGGCGACTGCCTTCTTTGTCGACTTACGAGATGTGAGAAGTGTGTAGTATATGTCTATGCGCTATTTACACTGAGGACCTACATGTGAAATAACCCTCATAGGCTCCCTCGCTGACTGAATCTGCGATCTTACAGCTATGTTAAAAAGCTAACCTCTATATTGTAGTCAGTGGATGTGTGTTGTTTGAACTTGTGGTATGTATGGAGGAGATCAGATTTGGATACAGAGTACTGTAAGTTATGTGTTTGCCTGTCTCCTGTTCAAATATTACTTAAACTGTGTAAAAATTCTGTTCCTGTTATTCTTTTCAGTTCTGTTTACGGTTACAGGATGTACATAATGATCAAGTGCAGTGCACAGAACTAAACAGTAAACAGAAACCAGAGCAGGGTGAGCGGCGTTCCTCAGTTATGTGTCACTTGGCTTTTGTCCTTGTAACCACTAGAGGGCTGCATTGTACAGCACATGAACTCTATGTCTTTCTCCTCTGACGTGAGCTCGGTTGAGCTGTGAGATCATGCCCCAGTAAAAGGATGTCGTGCCACCCTCATGGGATCTGTTTCTGAGAGTTTGGTCAGAAACATGCACATGAGGACCCTGCTGGTGGTGATTTGGATTTTGGCCATGCTCCTCATGTTCCTCCTCACACAAAAGAGCAGATACCAGTCTTGCTGCAGTCCAAGTCTCTTATAACAGCGTATCTTCTGGTTTTCCCTCCACACTCTTGATACTGTGCTCGGAGACACAGCAAACCTTCTTGTGTCAGCTGAACTATCTGTGCAGCTCTAATGGGCTGCAGGTACAGCAAGTTGTAAACATCTAAAAACAAGACCTTGAATTTATATTTTATATTTATACTTTTAATTGTAATCTGAAAGAAAACCTATCAGAGTAAAACGTGCAAAGAAAGGAACCCAAGTTAACTGAGCTGCCTTCTCCACCCTATAAGCATTTAGAAGAATATTAAATAATATGATGATGTACTGCCACTTTAAAAAGTCTTTTCTCCTCAACATCCTTTTCACCCTCATGCACCTACACTGGCTCACAGTCAGGTCCCAGTAAAATCCTCCTCCTCACCTCCAAATCCCTACGTGCTCTTGCTCCCCAGTACTTATCTGATCTTCTCCTCCCCCTGCACCCTATCCTGGATTCTGTTTTCCACAGATAAAGATACAGATGCTCTGCATCCCTCTACACCGAACTCCAATCTTTCGAGGACAGAGCCTTTGATGCCCCTCGTTCTGAGATGTCACCTGTTCACACGGGCCTTTGGGCTTTGACTTTTGACTGGAAAGCGACCTTGGGTTTCTTGAAAGGCCCTTAACATACAGGCTCACGATGACAGCAACATTTTTGTTTCTGTTTATTGGAAAAATCATGTTAATCAGATCATCACTGTCAGCTTGTGGCAGTGCATGACTGCCCTGATGCTAATGAGCCATCACAGTATAAGCTGTGGCACAACGCTGCCCAAGTTGTTGCTCGTGCTCCAGCCTCGCCTCCTTTGTTACCATCTGGGGCTGATAGTTCTCCCTTGGGGCCCAGTTTCGGGAAAACATGGCTGCGGTGCCAGCGTTAGATTATCCAGAAGGAAATTTAGGGTAATTGAAAATAATCCCCCCCAAATCAGTGAATCATTGTAAAACAAAGTTACTGCTGGATACTTCAGTTTTTCCTTCTTCCAACTTGCTCTGCTGACAGTGCTGACACACTTCTCGAGAGAATCCAGAGCTGATGGATATTTACCATCAGCACAGGCCCATGTTTTATTTTCACGATATCCTACACCATTAAACACCAGTCTCATTTGGGTGTCAAGCTGTTAGACACACACAGAGTTTGAAAAAAAAGAAAAACAGCTATGAACAGAGGGGACATGGATGAAATTAGGAATGAGTAAAACATGTTTGCACCACAAAATGATCACTGAGAAGAAATGTATTTAATTTATGGGAAGTCATTATTGCAAGTAAATTGACCATATGAGCTGCTTCATAATCTTACTAGCTGAAGTTGTTTTGAAATGTAATCCATTTGCCCTTTTTCTATAATATGATTGAACTGTTTGCAGCAGTCTGTGGAAAGAGGTGCCAATCCTGTGGCTGAGCCTGGACACCGCCAAAATAGTTTTGGTTTTTTTGCTAGTCCTCTGCATCAAATCATCTTTGACCAAGACATGTCCTTCAACGCACATATTAAACAAATATGTAAGACTGCTTTCTTCCATTTGCGCAACATCTCTAAAATTAGAAATATCCTGTCTCAGAGTGATGCTGAAAAACTAGTTCACGCATTTATTACTTCCAGGCTGGACTACTGTAATTCATTATTATCAGGATGTCCTAAAAACTCCCTAAAAAGCCTTCAGTTAATCCAAAATGCTGCAGCAAGAGTCCTGACAGGGACTAGAAAGAGAGAGCATATTTCTCCTGTTTTAGCTTCCCTTCATTGGCTCCCTGTTAAATCCAGAATTGAATTCAAAATCCTGCTCCTCACATACAAGGTCTTAAATAATCAGGCCCCATCTTATCTTAATGACCTTGTAGTACCATA
>VVHJ01001869.1:0-15241 GCA_015107715.1 Tylochromis polylepis
CAATGTCTATGGGCAACTGACTGCACTCAGACCAAAGGGGGCTGAATAATTATGCACACCCCACTTTGCAGTTATTTATTTGTAAAAAATGTTTGGAATCATGTATGATTTTCGTTCCACTTCTCACGTGTACACCACTTTGTATTGGTCTTTCACGTGGAATTCCAATAAAATTGATTCATGTTTGTGGCTGTAATGTGACAAAATGTGGAAAAGTTCAAGGGGGCCCAATACTTTTGCAAGCCACTGTATGTGTCCATACAGCTGATTCTGCTAAGTAGGCAGTCAGTAAACATTTTTAAAAAAATATTAAATAAGCCATGAAAAGCTATGAAAAGGTCAATTTGAGTCCATTAGATGGATTTCCCCCCCGTGTGGCGTATTAGGGAAAATGAGAAAAACATAACTAAATTAAAATTTATAAAGACAAATCCCTGACAGTCCTGCACTCACTTCTTGGCTCCTCAGTCAACAATAAATGCCCAGCAGAACACTTCAAATACAGATGTGGGCGAAGAGGAAACAACTTCGTTATTCAGTGTTTGTTCAGTGTGTGGCAGCAGCAGCAGCAGCCTTTATTTGATAAATGATGAAAATTATGCGAAAATCTACTCTGTGACTCACTGTGAGGCAAACATCGGTCGCTCTCGTGGTGGTCATTAATGACAGCCTCGGTGGCAGAAGAGGCTTTAAAAGCCATCAGTGATGCAGAGTGTGAGGGAACAGCAAACACTCGTCTTCCTTCATATCATTACTGTCCAATTTGCCACCAATTCTCCAGCAGCGAGTCCCTCTAACAACAAGCACTGAGTTTATTCTGTAACTAACGTAGCGTCTGCATAAACGTGTATTATATGACAACAGCAATTTATAACATTGTGTAAAAGGGCAGATGTGATTAAGTTTAGATGTATGTGATTGTTAAATTAGCCAGCCTGCATTAGGTTTGTGCTTGTGAGTGGGGATGCACTGATGCAGTAGCTTTGCTTTGCTGTCTGCTGATACCAAGTATAGATCTGATATCAGTAATTAATTAACATTATTCTAAGACTTAGTATTTAAGTCTAAGACTTATATATTCATTTGTCCATCCATCCATCCA
This sequence comes from Tylochromis polylepis, assembly GCA_015107715.1. NCBI lineage: Eukaryota > Metazoa > Chordata > Actinopteri > Cichliformes > Cichlidae > Tylochromis > Tylochromis polylepis. Next base: position 1,103 of record VVHJ01001869.1, read on the forward strand.
TCCATGTTCGGGGTTGTGGGGGTGCTGTAGCCCTGCCTTTCTTCAAAATATAAGAAATGAATATATACAAGAATATAGAATACAAGACCCTCACCTGTAATCACATATCATGGCACAAATGAGCTTCCTCTGAAGAGTGCCTGGGCTCAACTTTAGAGGCATATTGAAAGGAGCCACTTAAGGCGGTTCCAGCATCTGACAGGGATACCTGCCAGATGCTGGACAACATCTAGGTTAGATGTTTTGGGCATGTCAGTGTCCCCACAGAGGACCTACAGGAGGTGTCTAGGAAGAGGGAGGTATGGCCATCTCTGTTTAGACTCCTCCTCCCTGCCACCTACAGCCACATAAAGGGGTAGAAGATGAATGGATAAAAATAAGAAACCTGTTAGTTGCTTCAGCTTACCTGACCACAATTTGTGGTTGAAAACTAGCTGCAAACATATAAATAATTTCACACCTGCTCTCAGCCTGGCAGGTGTGAAATACCTCATACCTACTATTACTCATCCTATGCTGTCGGCTTTCTCCATGGTATGTTAGCTCCACCATTAGCAACCAGTACACTAAATTAAGTAGATCAGCCCCAAAGTCTTAGGAGCTTGAACAGAAGGCGACTGGACTTCTTTAAGTTTGTTGAAGAGGTTTCACTTCTCACCTTCTTTTCAAGCTCCTAAGACTACCGTGTCCTGGATGACTGTGAACCTACACAGACATGAGCCCCATAGATCATCCTGCCGTCACATGATCCAGCTTTATGAATCACTGTTGACCGATATCTGACTTGGACATCAGTTGCAATGCATCCCTACTTGTGAAAGTGTTTAACTGTTTTCCTTTGAGGTAACTTTATTCTCTTTATTTGTCTTTTAAAAAAACGTTTCCACTTAAGTCTCAAGAACTGAAGGAGGATGAAGAAAACTGTCTTTATTGCTAATCCTTGGTGAATTGTTTTGATTGGAACTTCTTTCTTCTGATAAAATAATTTGTGGGAAAGCCATTTATATATGGACAGAGTGCTTTATTTCATAGTGATGTAGACTGGATGCTAATCTGTCCTGCAGCTCTTTGTTGTGATGTAATCAAGGCTTTTTATGTGTAATCTCGAATATCGGAACTGAGAGCATTCAAACTGATGCTCGGGTCTTGACAGCAGTTAAGCTGCTGGGGACCTGATACCGATCTAGGCTTTTTTCCGGGATTTAAAGCACTTTTTTCTGCTTGATTCACGCCCTTATTACCTGGATGTCCAGTGGGATTTTCCAGCAGATGTCAGCTTTCAAAATGAGTTTTTATCACCACGATGCAGCTGTGTGGTTGTTTGCATGTTGAGTGAGAGTGTTGAGAAGATCTGTCACGTCCCTGGAAGTGTGGGGTGTTTACATACTGATGTGACCGCCCGTTCATTCGTTTAGACGTTCAGTCGTCTGAGTGTTAAACTCGATGGACCCACGGTGTCAACACCCATGCACTCACCTGTCACATGCGTCATTTAATGTAATTAAACTTTGTTATGCTGTAATCCAGTCGGATTAACGTTGAGCTCTGCTCTGCCTTCTTGCAGATTGTCAGCGTTGGGAAACATGTCAAAGGCTACCATTACATCATGGCCAATCTGGTGAGGGACGGACACTTCCTGTCATTGGGTCCTCGTTTGTTTGCCTTTCTCTTTGTCCTTTGTATTTGTTTCACTCCATCTGTGGCTTGCTACTCATACTGCTGACTGCCAGCTCATTGTAATTTAAGTTTGTGTGGTGCTGATCTCAAGACTGTGTGGTTAAATCTGAAGACCTTGCTCAAGGAGCAGATGTTAAAACTGATAACAGTAGGATTTGTTTTGCTTCTGTAGCGCTAGACTGCTCCTGCTGTTAAAATATATTTACAAATGTGACACTAATTGTGGCAATAACAGGGTTTTCCTGGCTAACCCTCCATTACTGGTTTGGTAAAAACCTCCAAAAGAAAATCATCAGTTTGATAACAAAAAATAATCTGTGATCTTTTTTACCCATTTTTTTACAGAAACAATTTTTTTGTTTCTCAAATGGCAAAAAAATCCACAGTTGTTAAGTATGTTAAGTAAAATAATTCAGAATAGTTGTGATGCTTACACCCCTTAAATGTCAAATGTGAGCTACAAAAAACCCAAATAATAACCATAGGTGGCTTCAATAAAAGTCAAACAATGGAAATAACACAAACCTCCCGTTTGGGCATCAATCTGTGAAACTAGACTGTTTTTAATATACACCACAGATCCCACATGGAGCCTAATGACATATTCAGTTGGGCTTCATGACTTCAACACAGTATGTATGAATGACTAAGGTTTCCCAGTCTAGTAGACTGGAAGTCTGCAGATGCAGAAAGATCCATGAGGGCCGATTACATTTACAAGAAACTACTTTAAAAAAAATCACATTTGAACTTGCTTCATTTGACTCTTACAGTTTTACTTAACAGATTAGATTTGGGGTGTGACTATCGCCTGGAAGAATCATTCAACAAGAAAATGTCACTTGTAGCTTTGGGAAACTGTTCAGACATCAACTTTATCACTTATACTTTTCCTCATTTGTTACACGATGTGAACCAGAAGAGCCAGAATATATTTTGTATAATGGCAGTATACTACAGGATCAAGGACTTTATCCACTCCCTGCTTTAAGAGACATTTATAATGACTGTGATCATAGTCTCGTGAGATTCAGCACAGCTCACCACATTTTTTCCTCACTCACCACCTCCAGTGCTGCTGCCATTACAGCTGTGATATGTGGCACTCTCTTATAGATGCCGAAGAGTGCAGTAAATAAATTCAAACTGATGTTGACGAGTGGCAGTCAGTTGGTAGTTACCCGCTTTGATATTCCACTTGTTTAGTGCAATACCTCTGCCCTCATCGTCCTTCCTGCCACTTGCTTGTTTCTGTCTGCCGTTGATGGATCTGTGACTGGGTGTGACCGCTCGTTCCCCTTCTTGTCCCTCAAGGGTTTTAAAGACATCAACCTGGAACGCTTCATGCATGGCGGAGCAAACGTGACAGGCTTCCAGCTGGTCGACTTCAGCAACCCAATGGTCATCAAACTGATGCAGCGCTGGAATAAGCTAGATCAGAGGGAGTACCCGGGCTCGGACGCCCCGCCCAAGGTAAGTTATGTCAGAATCAGAGCAGAAGTACAACACAGCTTTTGTCTTAAGCCCCGCAGCACAATTAGTGTTACCCGCTGACCTCTAGTGATTTGTAATAAATACTTTAGTGATCCTAATCCTGTACAATCTGCCGTGCCCATAATTTGTGAAGTGAAAATTTCACTGCAAAGTATAGAAAAGGTAGAGGTCCTGTGATATTAAAGCAAAGCATTTAGCAGCATCAGCACTGCTTGTGCAGCATATTATGAGACAGACAGTGTGCTGTACAGAGCATATTGCTCTTGATCAGCTTGTTATTATTATAATTGTTTAGTTGCAAACATAAATTCAAGTAAACAGGCTAAAAGATAACTAAGAAAATGCTCAAACAAATATTGCTTGTGCATTTAAGGGTTATTTGAAACCATTCATCTCATTCTTCTATAATAAAGTTAGATATTAAATGCTGGTGTCCCTTTCATAATATTGTGATACTATGCCATATTAATTTTTACTCCTAGACTCCTCCAGTCCTTGGGAAAGACATAAACCCTGAGTTGCTCCTGTTGCATAGATTAGGCATAGATAAGGAAGCACTGTACGCGTGAATGTGTGTGGTAGAAAGCACCCTGAGTGCTCGGTTAAGTGGAAAGGTGTTACATACCTACCAGTCCATTTCCCATTCACAAATATTACTACAAATGATTTAGTGTGTACTTAATTTTGTCAAACCTCGTTTTCTCTACTTCATCTTCTTATTGTTATTATCATTGTTGGTAATTGTATGGGTCCCACTGCTTGTGCTGATAGCTTTAGTTCTCTTTTTTACTTCAGTTTTTTTTGTTTTTGTTTGAGTGTCTGATTTCTGAACCGAGATCTCAAAACAACCCATATTGCATTTTTTCCACTCCTCCAGTGAATGCCTTTAAGGAAATGCCTTTTAAATGATGGAGAAAATGTGCTTCTTCTCTCTCAGTTCTTGTCATTGGCATTTCATAATTTGTGGTGGAAATAAGGGGCTGTTTAATCCCATCTGTGGTTAAATCTCAGAATGCAAATCAGCGTCGCGATGAATGAGCTTCTAAAAGTTTACAAATATGATGGAAAAGCTTTGTGCACATTTCTGCCTTTGTGAGAACTGTGGTGATAAATCTGAAAGAGAGTTTTATGCATTTGAGCCCCGGAGGGTGTGAAATGTATCTAAAAACAGATGTCCTGTATATGAACAATACTGTGCGTGCTATTTGCAGGTAATGGACTGAAACATGCAAAACCATTTTCCTTAAAGAATCCTGCTGGGGTAGTTGAAACACGAAAAACAAAATAAAGAGGACGTATTTAAGGATGCTGCCATGTAAGATGAAAAATATGAATGTGTGTTATCATGTTTGGCATCAAAAAACCCCACAAAGAATATTGATGATCCTCCTGCCTCTTCCACTGCTGCCGCGCAGCGACGTGACAGACTGACCCACTTTCAATTCTTTTCAGCCACACAGATTGCGAATGGCACTGGGGCAAGAAGGCATCACGCCATGGTGGTTAGCTAACCTCCTCCCCCCTCGAGCAGATCCGAGTGTCCAACAAAGATTTCTATTTTAAAAGCCAGATGCAGTGGAGTGGAAGTGGTGTGAGTCAAGAATCTAGCGTGCGTGTAGCGTGTGTGTATCTGATGGATTGGGGTGGTTTAAATTAAAAGTTTACACCACAGGGCGATATCACATGACAAAATGTGTGTGTTTGTGATATCTGTGTGAGTGTGTGTATGTGTTTACCCCCCACTCAGTTTCTTGATAAATTGCTCTCTCTCCTGGAAATCCACTCAGCCTAAATTACTCTGCTCCCCACTAAGTTGTCCACAGCCTGAGTCATAGGCAGCCCTTCTTTCTGCTAATATATTAACAGGACCATGAGTTAGGCCTTCTCCTGGCATGTTTACTCACTTTGCAAAGACAGATGTAAGACTCGGCGTTTAAAAGTTCCAGGAGTTGTTGGGTAGTAAATGGGATATTCTTATTCAATGTATTACAGCAAGCTTGGCATGACAAGGACAACACTGGAGATGGCATACCTTGTTTACCTCTGGCATTAATACACAGAGTCTTATTTTAACCTGCAGCAGGAAACACAAACAGCCTTTCAGTGTGTTAACTTACTCAGTATCTCTCAGTGAAGCTGCTGTTTTGGTTAATAGGAGGAATCTGAATATAAATCTGACAGTATGCTTTTTAATAAATGCACTAAATCATAGTCACTAGTTCAATTTCAGTTCAGTTCATTTATATTCTTTATATTGTAAGGTAAAGACGCTACAGTAATACACAGGAAATCCCAACAATCAGACGACCCCCTATGAGCAACCACTCAGTGACGGTGCAAGGAAAAACTCCCTTTTAACAGGAAGAAACCTCCAGCAGAGCCAGACTCAGGGAGGGGCGGCGATCTACCAGGGGGGGACAGGACAAAAGTCATGCTATGAATGACAGCCAGAGATTAATAATAGCTAATGATTAAATGTAAACTGTTGTATAAACACATACAGAGTAAAAAAATGAAAAAGTATTTATGCTAGTTTTTTAATCTTGTTTAAAGCACATCTCATGCCAAATTTCAGTTTTATTTATCCAGAAAGGACATTATATTAGTTTTCTTACCTAATTTAAATGGACAGCGAACAAGTTTATTTATTCCGATTTATTGACTTAACCAGGGATCTTTTACTTGTTAAAGTGGCATGTTAATATAGCTCATCAGTTCCTACAGTGTAACACCTCAGTAAATCGAAACAGGTTCTCTCCATAAAATCATGTTTGCTTGCATATCATCTGCATTGTCTGTCAGCACACAGTACCTCAAATCTGAAGCCAGAAGCAGATGTTTTGGGCGTGAAACTGTTACTTTGTGAAGTGATGATTGAAATAATTAATTATTATTAATTACCACTACTTGGTGAAGCAGTTTATTTGAACGCATAAAGCTGTTTCCTTGGCTAATTTTTGGTGTCACTTTAGGTATATTTATGAGGCGACCCCGATGAGCATTATTCTGGTATAACTGCATTGTTCCAAGTAATTTGTTGGCTCTCTTTCATAAAATGACAGTGCCAGAAACAGATATCGGTGCTGGAGGTTAGCATTTGCTTCTTCTATTTTTAAGCAATGTGATTTTCTCAGGTCTTCCTGCTTTGTGATTGCATATCAAATGATAACTCCAGAACTTGAAATTGCAGATTTATAGGCAAAAAGATCCAGACAAGATTTCATATAGCCCCGTGAAAAATTAGGTACAGCCTTACTGCTTCCATAGCAATTAAAAGAGAAAGTAGCAAATACTCTTAACTGCTTCTAATCAAATTCACTTGATAAACTGATCATCAGCAAATATGACCGGCTCTATAAAAGCAGAAATTTGCCACTTTGCTGGTATGGTGCATTCAGATTCCAAAATCTTCCCAGGAGTGGCGGTTCCAGCAAATTCCGCCCAAGGTCAGACTGTGCAATGCTCAATAAAAGAGAGGAGAGAAAAAAAAGCGCTACATCTCAGACTCTGCAGACCTCAGTTAACATATCATATGTTAAAGTTCATGAAAGCGCAATCAGAGCCAAGACTGAACAAGTGTGGCTAGTTTGGAAGGGATACCAGGAGAAAGTTTCTTTTCTCTAAAAAGAACATGGCGGCATGGTTTAGGTTTTCAAAGTTGCATCTGACAAACTACAAGAAGTCTGGACAGATGAGAACAAAGTGGAGATGTTTAATCACAATACACAGGACAACACCTCATATCGCATGTTGGTGGAGGGGTGATGTCTTGGTTTGTTTTGCAGCCACAGGACTGGGGCACCTTGCAGTCAAACATGAAATCCTCTGTATACCAAAGTATTCTAGAGTCAAATGTGAGACCATCTGTCAGAAATACAGTCACTGAGAAAATAATTACTTTAAGTTATTGCAGTTAAAGGTTGTTCTATAACCTGCTGAATCATGGGATGTGCTTAGTTTTTACGGGACTGCAGTCTGCAGAGGGTCCTGTAAAAATCATATACGTCTTTGGATATCTTTAGAGTTTTCAATCTGAAAACTAAAACCAATACGGAAATCCTTAAAACCTGCATTTTTTTTTTCTAGTTGCCAGCAGGGGGGGGCTTCTCCAGTGACAGAAAGAAGTGCCATTGTATAGAAATCTATGAGAAAGTGACACTACTGTTAGCTTCATCTGTGACGTCAGTAAACACTTTCCGGATGATTTTATGTTCCCAAACGCCAGTTTCAGGTCTTGTTGTTCATTTTGTAAATAATGAAACCCATTAGAGTCCAAAAGAATTACTGTGCAGGGTATCACTTCAGCTGGGGATACCTTCTGTTCCACAAGTTTCTGCTGTTTAAGTGTTTAGTGGTCCTCATTTTCTCAGTCAGAGCTACCCCTGGTTTCAGTGGCTTCTTAATTAATACAACAGGATCTTAATTTTGTAAATTATGGCCCCGTGTAGAGGAAAATACACAGTAATAAAGTGTGTAAGTCAATGTGATTACACGTGTGGGGTCTTTGGTTTCCTTGGTGAGATCCACCCTTTGTTTGTGATGCACAGTTTTCCAAAAACTAAAGCGATCATCACAATACTCGAGTCAGGACTCTCGTCTTTTATCCCCGAGACAGATTATCTTTAAATCTTCAGTAAGGTCAGACGCGCATTTCTTTCTCTAAACCAAGAAAGAGTGCCTAACCTCAGATTGCAAACATTATGTGGACTTTTCTTCATCTGGCCTGGTTAAAGACCTCTGACTTACCAGGGTTTCTTAAGGAATTCAATTTGTTCTGGTGTCTGTCTGGTTGTAAGCACACAGCTGGCAGCATTCGCAGTGAGGATGAAGATGAGACGAAGCCGATAGCTGCGGTGACTGTTAGTGAGTTTATCACACTCCGTGATTGTTTGTGTGTGTTACTTGGGGCAGCTTGTCAAAGAGTAACAGGGGGATGGAGTGCAGCAGACTCTCTGCAGAGAGCCATAATGTCACCGTGAGCAGTGGGCTAATGAATAGGATTCACCCCCGGCTGGAGGCAAAGTTAATGAACTCCTGCTACTCGGGATAATTATTGCCAGACTGCTTCCCGGCTGGACAAAACGCTCTCCTTTTCCCCTTTCTATCCCCCCCTCACCCACCCACCCACTCTGCGTCTTCCTGCCTTTTCCTCATTCACTCAATTACTTTTCTGCCGTGCCAGAGGTGAGTTTTAGGGAAATGTATTGCTCATTTTTTTTGTAGACCCAAATAATCAGAGGCAAAGGCAGAGGCAGAGTCTTCAGGTCAAAGACAGATTAGGGGAAATTGGGAGGGTTATACTGTGGGGAATGTGCTCTCCTCCTTTTCTATTTCTAGAAAATAATGAGCAGAGTAAAACTGCTGCCTCGCTCTAACAGCCAGGCTGTTACCGCGCACTGCTTGGCCCTGCAGAAAGTCAGCACGCTCTCAGAGGCGGCCTTACGCAGATTGTTTTTAAAAAGATCTGACCAGCAAATATTGCAGAACATTTTGCCTGTCTAGCTAAATCAGTATTTAATTGGCCTCATACCTTTTCCCGGTGTGCATCCCCCAGCACTACCCAAAACGGACAGAACACTGGGGTCGCCTCGGGCTACAAAGACTATAATTTACAAACCACGGCATCTGTCCCTGCTGGGTTTTATTTCCTTTCAGTACAGTCTGCTTTTATTCGATGTTAAGTTGTTCTTTTTTAGACACGTTTTCCATCGTTGACCACATACAGCAGGGGTGGGGAACTCCAGGCCTCAAAGGCCGGTGTCCTGCAAGTTTTAGAAATCACCCTGGGTCAACACACCTGAATCAAATGATTAGTTCATTACCAGACCATGTTGAGGAGGTAATTTAGCCATTTAAATCAGCTGTGTTTGATCAAAAATATATCTAAAACTTGAGGCCTGGAGTCCCCCTACCCTGACATACAGGATAATATTTCTGATCGCCCCTTCTCGTCTCGCAGTACACCTCGGCGCTGACGTACGATGGCGTGATGGTGATGGCCGAGGCCTTCAGGAACCTGCGCAGGCAGAAGGTGGACATTTCAAGACGGGGGAACGCCGGTGACTGCCTCGCTAACCCCGCCGCCCCGTGGAACCAGGGCATCGATATGGAGCGCACTCTAAAACAGGTGAGACGCAGCATAAGAGGAGGTACATGGCAAAGGTTTTTCACTACTTCTTCTTTGTATAATCCTTTAATGGAGAGCACGGCTGGCTGTGAGCCTCTGTTCGGATGTCTGTTATTGAAAAGGAGACGCTCTCTGATCTTCACGATCGTTGCCTTGACATGCAGTTGAACTTTTGAAGAGGCTTTTAGATACAGCGGAGCCCCTTAGAGCACAAAGAAGTATATTAAGAAAAGCTTCACTCTCTGAAAAGCGTATTTCCCAAAATATTGAACTATTCTTTAAATGCCCTCAAACCAGTTGAAAGTATGTTTCAGCTGATGCTCAGAAGACAGAGCTGGCTGGCTTGGTTAAATCAACAATAAGCTCAAAGGAGTAGCAAACATCTGGTTATTAAATAAAATCTCCCAGACTCTTCAAATCATGCAGCATGCAGTGTCATCCCTTGATACAGCTTGCTGCACTTTCCTTCCAACATTTTGTGTACTAAAACAATATTTGCTGATGTGGAACTGTATCATGTCCTGGTGTGTACATGTCTTCGTCCCCCTCTGTGTGCAGGTCCGGCTGCAGGGACTAACAGGTAATGTCCAGTTTGACCACTATGGCCGCAGGGTCAACTACACTATGGACGTGTTTGAACTGAAGAATAATGGACCCAGACGGGTAAAGCATCACACCACACTGCTTTCATTTGTGTTGTGGATAAATACTTGGCTAACACTGATGATCCCTAGCACATTGTACCCCTAAAATCCAGCTCGTTTACACACAGAGCCGACTTACAACAAGCTATGCAAGTGTTAAGGCATCATACACCACATGTGGTCCCAATACAAACTCAAACTTCAATCCATTTTGTGCTGCTAATCCAGGTCCTAGTCCTAGGTGCTGCAATCTAAGCAGCTCCAGTTCTTCTGATGGGGCATTCCCAATCCAGCTGAGAGACATAATCTCTCCACTGTGTTCTAGCTCCGGCTCTGGGGTGGATATACCTGAAAAACTTCACCTATAAGGCTCCTAAGAAGTGCCCTAAACAGATGACCGAACCACCTCAGCTGGCTCTTTTCTATGTGGAGGAGTAACAGCTCCACTCTGAGCACCTCCCAAATGACTGAGCTCCTCATCCTGTCTCTAAGGCCTGATTTAGACTTCTGTGGGGAACCTTCGTAGAACCTATGATGTAACCTACATAAGTGGCTGACACTGAGGCCAGCATTTATGCTTGTGCTGGTGCATTACATGTTAATTACCCTGTGGTTGTGTCCACATGTTTTATAGCCAGTGCCATCCAATAGAAACTTTTTTGGCTCTTTGTTGTGTTCAGTTTTTTTCAGGGTCAAACACTTTTGTCCCTCAAGTGTTTCCACTTCTTTGGACATTCCCTGAGCGTCAATTCCAATAGTTTTGTTAGTCTCCATCCAGGTATTTGCTGATATTTCTGAGTCCTTATATTGATGCTATGATTATCTTTTCTTTTATTGAGATGATGGTTATAATTAAAACATCGAGGGAACAAAGTAGCCAGTAATTGCACAGAAATTACGACGTGTTGTTGCATTTCTAGGGAGGTTACGCCGTAGTGTTTCAGAGGGGTTTGCACATAGCACGTAACTACGGCATAGATTTCCCGCTGAACCATAAATCCTCAGTACGGATGAGCCCAGCCACCCTTTGAAGGAAGCTCATTTCCACCCCTTTTTTCCATGATCTCATTTTGCTACCCACAGCTTGTGGCCATGAATCTATGGGAGCATAGATCACCCGGTAAACCGAAAGCCTCGCTCACACAAACTTGTTTTGAATAATTCAGGGAAGGAAGGCACACAACATTAACTTTTGCTCCATTTTCCTTCCTTGAGTGCTGTCAGCTACATGCCTCTTTTCTATTGGTCACGCTGGCAGTCTTCACAGCACAGAGCTGTCAAAGTTCAACAAATGTCACTCCTGCAGTGTCTGAAAGCTCTCCCAAGCAGCATCCTGTGCTTTGGCTACTGTGTGGACACAGCACAGGGTGGGAGAGCTGCTATGGCTCACCTTTTTGAGCTGGCGACCCATTATAGCAAAGGCTAAAGTCCCCTCCAGACTCCCACTTTGCTGTAAAACATAACAGCAGATAGCCAAAAACAGAAATAAATCATATGCAGCCACGTCCTGTGTGAAAGCAACTTCATTTTAAATTTGATTATATATTTGAATTTAATGCAAATGAAATACAGGTGTGCATATTTAGCACTTAGCAAAACAAAGACTGTACTGTAGTTAACCAAATACCACAGTTTCCATTGGTGGACATTACTTGTTATCATTAAATAAAAATTAATTAGTCCAGTTTGATTTATTGATTAATATTTTTTTAAATTGTCATATATGTGTCTATATGATATACATTTCCTTTTAACTCTAATCTGGATTTATTCAAATTCCTTTTTTAGTAATCTGACTATATTATCCCAATGACATGTAATCTGTTGCTATCGAGCCCTGATGAATGACCTTCTGAAGAGACTGTAAAAATCAGTCTTTCCATCCAACTCTGCAGGATTCACCAAATCAATGGTTGCAAAATGTTTATTATCCCACGAGGGAAACCTGCTTGACAGCCCAGCGTGTGTAATCAGCTGCTTAACCACAATGTGGTCAGGACTCCTGGATTTTATGAAGGCAGGGGATTCTTTTAGATTGAAACTGCACTGTGACATTAAGAATTAGTTTTAAGGTTAGACAGTTTACTCTGCCACGTGTGTTATTTATCTGGCTCTCTGAATGATGTGCCTGACAGCATTTCATGACGGGTCTTGTGTGTAACAGGTTACAAATTTGCAGGTTTCCAGCGAGCAACTTTATTCCTAAATACGTCGTATCGTTTTCAATGACCTGTCCTCTGGTGGGCGTGCATGCTTGATTATCACTAAATAGGAAACCTTCTTCATTCATCCATATATCATTGCAGATTCGTGCAGACTGCCTTCATGTGAAGTATCTGGGCGAGTGGGATGATACGATATGTAGTGTGCTGCTCTCTATTATCATAAGTAAATTGTGGTGGCGGGGAAGCTGCAGCATCTTCTGCTTGCTGGTTTGAGAGGATGGATGGATGTCTGTAGATGAAATTCAAGGAAAATGGGGAAAAAGAGAGAGAGAGGCCACTTGTGAGAGTGATGCCGAAAGGATGAAATGAAATAGAAAGCAATCAAGGTGGAGGGGAGGAGGAGGAAGAAGCAGAGAGGAGTCCCCATCAATCAAAAGCTGCTTTGTCCTGTCTTCCTCTGCCGCGGCGAGGGTCCCGTCAGGACACGGTCTATATATGTGTGTGTGTGTGTGTGTGTGTGTGTGCATGTGTGGGTCACAGCCTCTCTCCCACATTTTCCGTGGCCCTCAATCATCCTGATGCCTCGGCACACTGGAGGGATCAGCCAATCACAGCTCTTTATGCCCAGCACCTACACTATGACTCACATGTAGCTCCGCATAAGGATCGACTTCAGGGTGTGGACAGAGGGGGAATTTGTCCCTGCTCCAATAAAAACACGAAAGCACCAGAAGAATTCATGTGTACATGGAGCCAACCACACCTCTGACAGGGGAGGGTCCTTTCTCTTCAGCAGCAGGTCATTTTTACTCCCACCTGCAAATATGATTATGAATTATGAGTTCATACCACCACAAGTAGCTTAGTTCAGATTAAAATGAAAATCATGACTAAACAAAGCTATGTGACACATGTCTGGGAAGTACAGAAATGACACTCACATCTAGAGAACAGAAGAGTGAACCGTGTCTATTTCTGTGCTGAATCAGCAGTTATTGTAATTTTTTTAAAAGTGGAGAATAATTACTTCAGAGCAATCAAAGGCTATCTAAATGTTGAATTATTAACTGGTGCCTGATGTTTGTGGTTTCCTTTAAGTAAATAAAGGCCTTTTTTTCCATAAATTGAAATAAATATGTGCACAAGGATCAGGATTGCAGGAAATTAAATGCCTTTGCCCCCCTGAAAATGCTCCACAGAATGATTTTAAGATATTACAGCCACAGCAAACCTATCTGTCAATTTCGCTCAGTCAGTTTGCCCCTGAAGGTCTTCTGGATGAAGGATGAAGACAGTAAAATCAGCTGAGCATGATATTACACCACATTGATCTTGAAACTGGCATCTTGTGTGAAGTATATTAATCTAAGGCCAAATGGTACTGCTTACTGGCTTTAACTGGCTTTCCTCAGCATTATATGATGATACTTTATCTATTTGTGACGTATAGTTGGACTAAATAACTAAAACCTGGAAGTTAATTTGAGTTTAATGTGCTTTTGCAAACAGCATCTCCTTTCATTGAAGGAGAAGATGCCATTAGAAATTATTAATAGACATTGTACCAAGTTTCACAGCTGCACCTGGGGAAAAAATACTGTTGTATTCTTGTATTAATAGCTCCAACAGTTGCAGCCTTACTCCTGCCAACTTTAGCATAAAGGTACCCGGCCTTGGGAATCTCAACCCAAGGTATTCTTAAAAGCATTTTCCAAGCTCTGGATTCATCAGCTTTCATCATCTTGAGCTGCCTCGTGTGCAAAGAGACATATGTAGGTCACTTTCACTGTATGCGAAACATGAGCCGTCACAGTCTGCACAACAGCGAGAGATGCATTTCAAAGCATTAACAAAGCAGTAAAGGAATCACGGAGTTGAGATTTTTTCACTTTTAACTTTATCCTGGAAAATTGAATTTTTGTACTTAAGAGTGGCTTTCATCCTCTATTTAAAAAAAAACTGAAGTGTTAAAACATTTATAAAAGCCTTGATGATTCATTAAGTTAATATTACTCTACATTCTGTTATATAT
>VVHJ01001871.1:0-15364 GCA_015107715.1 Tylochromis polylepis
ATCGACAGACGGATTGGTGCTGCGGCTGCAGTGATGCAGACGCTGTACCGGTCTGTTGTGGTGAAGCGAGAGCTGAGTGTAAAAGCGAAGCTCTCGATTTACCGGTCGATCTACGTCCCCACCCTCACCTATGGTCACGAGCTGTGGGTAGTGACCGAAAGAACGAGATCGCGGATACAAGCGGCAGAAATGGGCTTCCTCCGAAGGGTGTCTGGCGTCTCCCTTAGAGATAGGGTGAGAAGTTCAGCCATCCAGGAGGGGCTCAGAGTAGAGCCGCTGTTCCTCCACATCGAAAGGAGCCAGTTGAGGTGGTTCGGGCATCTGACCAGGATGCCTCCTGGGCGCCTCCTGGGTGAGGTGTTCCGGGCATGTCCCACCGGGAGGAGGCCCCGGGGCAGACCCAGGACACGCTGGAGAGATTATATCTCTCAGATGGCCTGGGAACGCCTTGGTGTTCCCCCGGACAAGCTGGAGGAGGTGGCTGGGGAGAGGGAGGTCTGGGCTTCTCTGCTTAGGCTGCTGCCCCCGCAACCCGGCCCCGGATAAGAGGGAGAAAATGGATGGATGGATGAAATTTCTACAGTAGACACTGAAAAACAGGAAATTTTCTGTCATTTACTTATTTCTCACTTAACTACTTAGATATAGTATGGATCACTCTGGGGAGGTCGTTATCAGCAGTACAAGCTGTAAAACTTAAAAATACAGTCAAAAGTCCCACAATTTATGCCCTCCATCATATTTACCAAAGCCATCACATCAAATGGGCTGGATTGGAGTCTTTACCGGTCTTATTCTGGCCATGGGCCTTATGTTTGATAACCCTGCTGTAAGGCTTTTCCTGTGGCTTTGTCCCTCTCTCTTTGCCATACGCCTCGCTTCCCACTAGTCCTTTCTGCTTTCTTTATCTCCCACACTATCCCATTTTTCTTTGATACTATGGAGAAGTAACTGTCAAAATAAACAGGAAGTGAGAGCTCTAATTAAACGGGGAAACACGCATTTGGAGAGATGACACAGAGGATGGGAAAGCAAACACCGAGTTGAAACAAATTCAACTCTAAAACTAAATTATAACTATGAAATGCTCAAGAAAATATAAAGATCAATAAACAAAACTATGAACACCAAACACAGAATCTGACCTAAAAAATTCAGACAGACCCAGGATCATGACAATTACACTGCAGCAAAATCACTGATGCCTTTGCACGTACCCACAACCACAGAAGTAATTTTTGAGAGTGCATGAATGTTGTAATCCTTCTGGTGGTTTGGTGGTCATGTAACATAATATGTCCTGAAGTTTTTGTCTAGTTTCAAATATCTTCATTAAGAAGCATACACAATACAGATTCTAAACTTTAGGTTGAAATTAATGCTTCGGTCTTTAACCTTTAGTTGGTGAACGATGCTGGAAATAACCACGCAAAGAACAAAACCTATCAAGTTTACATAACAGTTTGTTCTTTTCCTCCATTTAACAGAGTAATGGGCAAAGTCCTCCAGTCTGACACCGAGGATATATCGAATCCTCTCTAGGTGGAGACTATCAGTCAACGCTGTAACATCCTTTTTCTCCCAGAAGAGACGACTAAGGACAGGAGATGATGCTATGTACTCTACAGATGATGTGAGTTTTCTGATCCACCAAGGCTCATCCGAAGGGGATCTGGCCTTATTTTGATTTTTGAAGTCTTTGAAAAAAAAAAAAAGAAAATACTTCAGACTAAGTTTTTTGTTCGCTCTCTGTGGCATAATTATGTTGCATTTTATAAGTGTCTATAGTCTGTGTAGGCAGGTTATAAATCTCACATACAGTACATATACAAAATGACAAAACTACTGCAGGTGTGACGTGTTTGTAGTAGAAATCCTTTGTTTCTGTGCTTGTACAGGAACGTCATTCCTCCAAAAGCAAACTAAATGTATTTATTCCCACGGCAGAAGCATTCAAACCTTTTCAAGTAAAGCATGTGAGAAGATAAAAACTCTTGGAGCCTGAAGCAGGACTCTCCCTCCTCCCGTCATTAACGTTGTGGTTTACAGCATGTGTGGTCACACCGGCGGGAGTGTGAGCTGGACTCGGATCAGATTCCCCAAATCCAATTCATGTAGTTCATGATTCCAAAACACATGTTGCAGAAGGAAGTTCTTCCAAGGCTTTCTCTCTCTCTCTCTGTGTGTGTCTCTAACTAGCAAGCAGAGCACTTGCTATTTTTGTACCACATTGTGATTACATGTTGACTGACCATCTCCATGGCTACCAGCATCTCTGCAGATATATTGATGAGGCATGAGAGTGATGGTCTGTTTTTCTCTTTAGCCAAATCACTCTAAGACCTGGCACCACATCAGCTTTCATCTCTTTACTTTCATCTTCCCCTGCAGTCACATCCTGACTCCCAGACCGACCCACACACTCCCAATATGAGCCTCAAATAACTAACAGCGGTCGTTGGCTTTCATCTTCAGGCTCCTCAATGATGGAGTCATGTTGCGTGACATCGTTATCATCTTCAGGATACCTTCATGCCAGGCCAAAGGTGTTCTTTTTTTTAAAAACATTTTTTTTAAAAGAATAAACCATTTAGCTAAACAATCTGAAAAATGCAACAATAGTTTTATGGTTTCAAAAGCTTTGCACATAACCACATACAATCCAGTGCGAGATGGACAATTATTTCAGAGGATCAATCAGCAGTGGTGTGGTGACATCGTCTTTCCACCGTTCAATAATTATATAATAATCGTATCAAAATAATATCTCCTTTAGAGATCCATTGGAGAGCAGAACTTCAAGTTAAAGGAGCTTATGCCCAGATATAATTAGACAGCTGGTGTCATAATTTAAAACATTAATGCTGTTTTATGGAAGCTGTAAAAAAAAAAAAAGTCTATTTTTTTACTGAAACTGCAGCACAGACTGTGGACGTCTGTGAGTGACAGCCTGGTCTCAGAAACAGCCACGAAACAACAGGCAAACACAAAGCTACATGTTTACAGACAGGAATCGTCATGTTTTCGTGAGTCAGACTTTATAGCTAATGCTTTTCATGTCGACAAGCATGTATAATGTTGAGAATCTCCAGTGAGAATGCATCACCATAGCAACCAAGAAATCAGAGCTTTAAATGAAGCAGAAACCCTTCTATTTTAACCCCAACCACGATCTTTTTGTCCACTAACCAAGCTGATTTTAGTGATAAAATTAAATGTAAAACATCTGTGACGTGAATTACCTAAACTTGGGGATCCACTGCCAACCCCTCCAGCCTCCAGATGTGGATTTTTTTCCAGCTTAAAAGTGGAAAATACTAAGTTTGCGTACATTAACATGTACGGTGTAGATGAGACCGGGCAGTGAGTTGATTAGATGTTGTGTTGTGTTTCACCACCTGCTGTGAGGCTGTGTTGTAAAGCCTTTGGTTGAGCATTTTGCATAATCTTGGTCTTTTGTAACCGAATGTGACAAATAAGCGTTGGATGTGACTAATGGTGCATTTATAACAAACATGAAGCAAGTTCTGGAGTGCGACCTTTAGCTTTTTCAGAACTTACCATTAAGTCATATGATTTTACTCTGTCCTTTTCTCTTGTCTCTATCTAAAAGTGAAGTTACAGCACATAGTTTGAGCTACCCTCAAACAGCTTGTCTCTCATTACTAAATATGGTTGGCATAGACAGAGTCCAAGCTGATGATGCAGTTCGGATTTGCAGCTGAAGCTGAGACATTTCAATTTACGGACTGCACAGACTTTTTATGTAATCGCACCAATCATGAAAACGGGAATAAAGCTGTTTTGAGTTTTACACCTTGTTACCCACTGTAAGTCCATAACTGCCCCCAAGTTATGGACTTGGGTCCAATTCCTGCCTGCCACATAGCTGAGACTTGATATTATGGGACCAAAATTTGCAAAGCCAACATCATCCTGTATTAAAAAAAAAAAAAGACCTGAAACTTGCAACTAGGGCCATTAACCCATCAGGAAAAGTGTGAGCAGAAGGGTAATTATCTCATAGACTTCACTGGAATCTGAGTCACCCTGCGGTCATCTTTAGACAATTTAAGGCAATTTAAACTTTTTACATGTGTAGAATAGGACCTTTTTTAAAATTTATTTTAATTTTTTTAAAATAAGCTTGCGATTGAAATAGACCATTTTATGACCCCAGCTCATTAGGGGGAAGACGAGCAATGTTAATTAACTGGGTCCACGTGGTTTGGTCATAGTTTGGTTAATTTAAAAATGTACACGTCAAAAACACTGTAAAGAAATGAGTGCAGGGGTGGGGTGCCCTGCACTCAACATAACGAAGAAACTAAAGAAAAAGCAACTTTTAACAGAAGCATGACACCTAAACATGACTCCTCTAGATAAAAAAAGGAAAAAAATAAATAATGGATTGCATTTTAAGGCATATGACTGGACCTGTGCTCCGGTCAGGGGCTAGCACATACCAATTAGCATATAAAGCAGTTAAAATACAGTATAGAAAGAGGTCCAGTGACCCAGGACCACAACACATCTGCTGTCACTGAGTTCAGTAAAAAAAATCAGAATGATTTTAGGTGGATTATTTCAACAATTTCCCCAACCCCACTGCAAGGGTTATTTTTTCCCACAGTGCTGATATAAAAAGGTAAATTGGGAACAAGTAAAAAGTAATGAAAAGATGGAACAACAGGGCAAGGAAAAGGAATGGGTCCAGACAAATATTTATGTAAAATCTACTGGTAAATATGTAGAAGCACCCATCATCCACTTACTCAAGTAAAGTAATTAAATATTAGTTATATAAGCAGCTACTGCCCCAATATGAGAGCCGACCTTTCCAGTTTCAGTAAATTTCATGGGCCCCGTTAAGGAAGTCCTCTGAGCATGTTGCGGTGCAGAAGTCCTTAACCTGTCTGCGAGCGAATGAAAACTGAGATTTCAATCGGTCAGACCTCAGAAATGGCTGGCAGAGCAAAGCGCCCTGGAATTTCAACAGCATAATTCAATTTGCCCCCGTTAAGACATTCAAAACTGTCAGATCTGTGTCCTGTGTTTATCTAGCTGGAATAACACTTACTACAGGCTGCGCCGTGTAGCCCATGGGGCCCTTAATAAAGAGCCGCTCCACTGTGTGCCTAAGGGGGATGGTGTTATGTCCACTGCCCTTTTTTTGTGCTCCCTTCGAACTCCTGAGCCAAGGTCTTATGTTTTGGCTGGCACCCATCAGTATAGTCAGCTGGTCATCACATCTTTCAGAAATCCCCCTTCTTCTTTTTTTTTCTTCTTCTTTTTCTATTCATTGAGGTGTAGTGCTGTCTGTGGAACAAAAACACCTTCAGCAGACATCTGCTCCGTCCCACATGAAGGCAAACACGGAAAATGTTCCCTGCCTCGGCTTTTACAGGAATTTAAATAAAAATTATTGGCTTATTTTATTAACACAAGGAACAAAGTGTTAAATGACATGCAGGAGTGCACTTTTAGACATTTTAGAAGGTCTCCTAACTTTATTTAATTAATAATAAAAAGAATCTGTTCAGTATCTTGTGTAAAAATCTGTCCCAAATTAAATATGTGGAAAGAAGGAAACAATGGGACAATAATTAATGAAAGAAAATATGAGCCATCTTCAGTGAGTTTTCTCATCATTTGGATGAACTCATGCTCGTCCAGTTTGAACTGTAGTTTGCAACAGTACTGCTGGATCTAGTCCACAGCCTCGGGGCCAGATTAGATTCATCATAGAGCCTATGACTAAACTTAAACTACAAAAGTAGCTGACATTATTTCCAGCATTATGCACATGTGTGGTGTTTTGTCTGTTAATTACCTTGTGTGTCATGATCAGTGGGAGCACCTGAAGGGTTTTCATTTGTCATCAGGATGGGTCCCTGGCTACTCGCCTGGGCAGAGTCTCCTGCATCACACCTGAGCTCCATCTGCTGTCAATTACAGGAAGATTACTTAAGCCAGCGCTGCCTGCTACTCGTCGCCAGTTCGTTCTGCTACCCACAGTGGTAACTAGGCCACATCTGCACGCCACTCTTACCTCGCCCTTTCTTTGTGCTTAACTCTGTTTCCTTGTGTACAGATCTCCATACCATCCCGTCTTGGACGCATCGCCTGTGGTAACTCTCTCTCCAGCCCTTGCTCCTTCGTTCTACCTCTGTCATCTGCTCCCGCTAGGAAAACCATCATCCTGTCGCTTCGCCTACTTGTCCTTTTGCCTCCTCCAACACTCCTGGTAAACCATTCCTCCCCTCTCGCACTGCAGATTTCCTCTCTCTGGATTCTCCCACAGAAACCCTCCCCGAAGCTCTTCAGTCTGGACCTGCATGTAAGCCAACAGCACCTCCGTAATATTCACCCTGCTCACCTGCTCCCTTACCTGCCAGTAATCGCTTTTCCCTCTGTTGCAGCGCACCCGCGGTTCCAATCGTGACCTCAGTGGACAGCCTTCCCCATCCCTGTTTCCTCCGGCTCCTGTTCACTCTTGTTTGCCCTCGTTATGATCTCCTTCATTCTGTAAATAAAATCTTGTAAATAGTTCTCAGTGAGTGAGTTGAGTCTGCTTTTGGGTCCAGCTCTTGTGAGAACCTCAGTTCATGGCATTGGGCCCCTGTCCTGGTGTTTTGTATGCAGTGCCAGCTGGGTGCCCTGTCTTTGTTTTTTGTTTTTTCTTTGTACATTCCAAGTTGAGATTTTGGACGACTGCACGGGAACACGTTTGTGGTGGGTAAAAACCCCTCTCCATCCAAATGGAAATGCACACACGGACAGACACATCTGCAGGAAAATAAATCCCACTTTAGTCTGTCAAACTCAAGGATGAGTCCAGCAACAGCAACCTGATGAGCCTCCTGGTGGGGAAAGATGAGACAGGGAGGCTCTGTGCTAACTGGTTAGCTTTCAGAATAAGAGTGTTGAAATTGGGCTGATAGTAAACTGATCCCGGGAAAAAAAATAAAATATCCACAAAATATACTTCATGTGTAAGTGTCAGTAAATAAATATTAAGCTAAAGTGATGTGGGGCTGTCTCACTCAGGTACATAGAGCAGAGCAGAAACTAATTTATGTTCATGACTTCCGGCCACATTCACTGATGCAGTCATGCATTATAGAAATGTATTAACCATTTAGGTTGATTGCACAGCAGACCGACAGATGCAAAGTTCCCGACTTATTTAAAAGTGATCCATCATGTTATATTTCAACTTTTTGTGTGTTTCTATTTGGCTTTTCAGTGTGCAGCACTTTGCTTTCTCTATCATAGTCGGTCTGGCCTTCTGAGGAAAAATGCTGCCTACCGCTGAACTGGAGCCACTCAGCTGATGATAATTAACCACACAAATGCTAAATGCAGTCCATGCAGGTTTTCATGAAATTGGGGTTGCCTGAAAAAGCCATAAAACTAGCATTTATTGAAATATTTTCGTGTTAAGCAAAACCATTCTATTTTTAAGTCATTTCAGTTGGAACATATTAGCTAAAAGAAGAAAAAAAAGTAGGTGCTCATTTGATGACATGCTGCTAGCAATCAGCAAGTATTATTACTGATATCCATGGACCCAGGCAGATGTGTGGTTTGGGTGGTTTGTGTGACATGATGCAACATACACATGATCCAGTGTAATCTACAGTTGTTTACTGGAGAGAGGAGGTACAGTATTATCCTGGGAATGTCTGACCCAAAGCAAAATTCATGACTCAAAACACACACACACAAAAACATGCAGCGCTTTTGTTATTTATTCTAGGCCCTGCTTTTATATTTCCAAATTTATGATGTGTCAGTCCACATGGCCCAGAGCAAACCTATGTCCTTTTCTCATTCACTTTACATGTATGCATGCAGTCACTCTGACTAAATGTGCGTTATAGTCAGTGCGGACAAACTATTTGAGAAAAGGATGGTGAGAGTAGTTGGTTGTGTAATGCGAACACAAGGGAGCAGGATTAACATTATATCTCCATCCAGCAGCTAATGTTTCCTTTCTCTAACTTAGCAGTTGCAGAGATTTAATGCTTAAAAAACCTCAAATTTGATCATCTTAAATTTTTATGATTCTTTTAGTTCTTTTTGGCTACCCACTGTAATTAAATGGCTAACTGCCTAAACAGTAACTTGAGCAACATTTGTTTGTCTTGGCCACAATCTTTCCCTGAACTTAACCAAGTAGTGCTACTTGCCTTGGCTTGAAAGAACGTACCACTGGGGCATCTTAGTGGCATTGAGAGGACACAAATGCAGGATGCAAGAACAAAAGAAATTAAAGCAAGTCTTAACTGTGGCTGATACAAAAGTGCAAACATTAAAGGCCGGAAGGTGAAATAAAACAGAAGTCCAGGAACATAAGAGCCAGGGAATAAATTAAAACAACAATACAAAAGGAACAAACAGGACTGCACAACAGGGAACATTAGCAGTTGCATTGATAAAGCGCTAACAGAAGAAAGGAATCACTTTATCAGATACACCTGTTCAGCTGCTTTTAATAGAAATGTGACCCAATCACCAGTCACCAGATCTCTATCCAATAAAGCTCTGGGAGATTCACATCATGGATGGGCTGGAAACAAATCTCTGGCAACTGTGTGATGTATCATGTCAATATGGACCAAAATCTCTGAGGAATATGTCCAGCACCCTGTTGAATCTATGTCATGAAGAATTTAGAACGTTCTGAAGGCAAAAGGAATAACAGAGAGAGAATAAGCATGCAGGAACGACACAGACAGGGAAACACTGGGGGGAACTGTAATGATAAAACCAAAACAGAAGAATAATCATGTAAATAAAATAATAATATCATAGAAGGCTCAAAAATAATAAACAAAAATCCAAAATTCAACATGAGAACCCCAGGATCAGGGCACTATGTTCCTCAAACACCAAAAACCTTTGTTATACATAGTTTTTCCACTGAAGATGAATTAGATCAGTATTTCCTAACACTTCTGTAGCCACTACATGATAAATCCACAATGTGTCTACAGTTAAGGTGAGCGTGCATAAATTGTAAACTATTCTGGGTATGTTAACGGTGTGAGATTATATGACTTTTATTATTAAATACTCAGCTTGCTGGCAGGTTGACCTTGTGGATTTGAAGTGTTAGCAGAAAAGTGTTATCTTTAGGGATAACACAGCTATTGTTTTCTGTATTCTTAAAACACCTCTGTCTTACAGAGCCATGTGGTTTTCATTTAAAATTGGTGATAGGCGCATTTGTACCATTAAAACCAATGGCATAGGAAGAGCTCCACCCATCCCATCAGTTAAATATATGAATATTCATCTAGGAATGTAAGATAAGGTAAACTGTCTGTCTCCAGTAAACCTTTAAGGCCGTTCAGATGGTAATAAAAACAGGGTGTAGATAATTCTCAGATGCCAAACTTCTTCAAAACCACAGCCATGGTTTTCAGTAAGAAATGGCTCACAGCACTTCCCGCTGCACATTACCAATACTAAAATAAGCGTACTTTTAAAAAAGACATGAAAATATGTGTCTAGCCAATTGATGTTAGTAAAATATCAAATGTGTTCTGTAAAGGGTAGTGTTGAACAGTTCGCTAACCAGTCCTGTGTCTGGAAGCCATCTTTTGATTATTTAAAAGCAGACATTTTTCTACCTGTAATTAGATGCCAGTCAGAATCTGACCAACAGTACAGTGTTGCAGGAAACTGGTAGCTTAAAAAAAAAAAAAAAAAATTCCCATCTCCATCTGAATACAAGATTATTTGATCTGCACCAAATGCTCTTTGGATTTTAAAGCCAAGGAGTCATTTAACCTTTTAGTTTTGTTTAAAAAATTTCAAATAATTTCTTTATTGTTGTTTAGTTATTTTGTAATAGCAATCTTATATCTTTAACATGACTTTCCATGCTGTCCAGACATAATAAATAATTGAATTTCAGCAATTTTTGATAGAAAAACCAAATAAATACATAAAACAGCATTTGCTCTGAGGATCTCAGCTGTAAGGATAATCTTACAACTGTAGATGACACAAGAAATTAAAAGTTTGTAAATTTCTCACCAGGTTTGATCTCACTCAAATGCCACCTGCATAAATCACATTAATTAATTTCACATGGATCTTATGCAGGTTCAGGTGCACAGCCTTCCTGCAGCACCCATCTGGAACCATAATTAGGCTGGGTTATAATCACACGGCAGTTGAGCTTCCACCTCTGGGCCTTTGGAGCAGATGTCTTGTATATTCTCCACAAAAACAAAACAAAAAAACCCTGCTAACTTTTGTTCTTCTTTCACACACCAACAAAGAGCTGCTGCCACGAAGACACAAACACTTCAGAATCATTCGTTTGTCTTATCTTCACTAATCCAAGGTTAAATCTCTTATTGAACAGCACTGTGACAATGCCATGAGAGAACATTGAGTATCTGAGAGTACACGAGCTTAACGGGTGGGTAATCCATCCTTGTTGTTTTAAAGGGCAGTAATTTTGGATTAGTTTTTCTGTGTTGTGTTACCTGTTCAAAGAATTCCTGCTGTTTCATTGTTATGGTCTCATATACGCCACTACACCGGAGATTATAATTAATTTTTAATGAAAACAACGTACTCGAACACTGCAAGAGTTCCACACAACTGTCTTTTAATGCTTGTGACTAATTTCCGGAACCCAACAGGAGAAGTTGTGATGGCAAACTATGCAACGTGGCCAATTCAATGTGTCCAAAATGGTATAAAAGCCCAGTGGTACCATTTGCAAGCCAGAACGGCAAGGCAAGGCTTCAGGAAAGACACTCAGCCACCCAAGCCAACACCGCACACCTTTTGGAAGATCTTCATCATGAGGCAGTCGCTCCTGTCCATTGTCTTTGCTGCAGCGCTCTTTTTCAAGTGCTATGCTCTGACAGCAGCATTACCCATGGGCAAAGCTGAAGACGGGTCCTTGGAGCAGGATGCTTTTACCTCACTGCTGAACGATGAGGCCACAGAAAACAGCCTAGGCGATGCAGAGCTGTCCTCCGTGACCAAATCCAGAGCTCCGAAGGTAATCGTGATCGCCGCTGATGCAAACCTGTGGAGGGACCTGCGGGTGCTGCACAACGGGCCGCCCCTCTACAAGCGGAGAGTCGACGATAGCAACCAGGTCATCGAGCACAAAGATGTCGGACAGGACCTGACCATCCCCATCCTAAGGAGGGACACCATGAGGTGCATGGTGGGACGAGTGTATCGGCCATGCTGGGAGGTCTAGGACAGTTTGCGCTTCTCCTCAAGGAGTCCAAACAGAGGATAGCTGTCAAGTCACCTCACACTGAGTTGCAACCTAATCCAAAAATGTGTGTGTATCTATAGAAAAAAAAAATCACTGGAGATCTGAAAATAAAAACGATTTAATTCTGCCTTATGTCTTTTATATGTTTGGTAATTGTTCTTGACGAAACTGAAATGGTGAATGTTAAAGATTTTTGTTCAGATTTATTCATATCTATCAGACTTTTTAATTTTCAAAAATCCACTGACTGTCTTTTATCTATGTCTAGTCTTGTTTGAAAAAAATTATGTACAATCTGGGAGGTGTAACCTCACAGTTTCCAGCAAGAAGAAATTTGTCTTTAAAAAAAAAAAAAGCTTCTTTTATCCATTAGAACAAACTTAAAACAGACTCAAACTTTGGATGCAAGACTGTAAATTTATATCACAAGGTTATAATGCATCAAGGACAGAGAGGCGATAACTGGAACAGTCCAGAGATATTAAGCTCATCATGCAACAAACGAGACTGAATATACAGACAGACAAACAAATGCCTTCAAAAATACTCTGTATGTAGAGTTAGTGGATGTTCAGCTCGGTAAATGTCATCACCAGTTCACAACAAGAGTCATCTCAATCTTTACCTTCATATCATAAGGCAAAGGTCTTACAATACCCGAGAAAGATGGCCTATGAGTAAGCAGTTGGTCACAGTGAGGAAGAAGAACTCCCTTTAAATGGGAGCAGAACCAGACTTAGAGAGGGGCAGGCATCTGCTATGACCAGTTGGTGGCTGCTGTTAAGTTTTATTGTTGGGACTTTCCAGTGTTTGTAATAAGCTAAACTCATCGCCTCCCAGTTTGCCAAAATGTTACATCTTCAAACCACCGCGTCAGAAACATTCTCACCTCTGGAAATACTCTTTGGCTTTGGCAAAGGCTTCAGTGTGGGTAGAGCTTGGAGGAGGGATACAGGCCATCTTCTGACTTGATATAAATCTTGGACATTCTCACATGGGCTCAGTTTGGCATCCAAAGGACTTAGAAAGCAGCTTAAAGTCTGTATTATTTAATTAGGCTGACCACATAAAAAAACAACAACAAAAACCCCCCCCCCACAAACTGAATGTCGGTGCTGAGATTTAGTCTGAAATATGTCATATATGTAACTTAAAAATTAAACACACTCAAACTCAGCATCCAGGGTTTGAACCGGAGCAGGACACTTTGACTAAAGTACTGCTGGAGGTCTTTTCCTGTTCATAGGTAGCTCAAGGTAGCTCAGGAGGGAGACAGGGCTGGGATAAAACTGACATAACGAAACACAGGAAGTAAAGCAGACTATACTGACAAAGGACCAGGACTATCAAAGTAAAACAGGAAACACACAGGCAAAACTCAAGACAGTAAGCTAAACACAATGACCTTTCCCAAGAACACAGAGGAGGCACAGAAACAGAGCAGAAACCTAAAACCCAGGAACTATAAATATAATACAAACAGAAAACCATAACTCACAGAATAAAACTTCAACCAAAAACACAAAACACTGGGTCACAGACCCAGGACCATGTCAGTATTCCCCAAAAGTTTGGGGTTGTTACTCAAAAAAGTCATGTATTACACAGAGCTTCTTAATAAAGTAATTCATGGCACTACTTGTTACTCTACTTTTGTGTTACTCTGTGACATGAACTAGGTAAGTTATGCCACATAATGACCAGTTAATAAAGTAAACCTGAGGCTACACACCAACACAAATCTATACTACACTACACTAATGAGGGCATCTTTCCTTTTAGTGCTTAAGTTTGAACACAAAGTGACAACACAGAGCAAAGTTTAAAACCAGGTAGAAATGGAGGCTAGAATGTTACAAGCCTACCTGCTCATCACTGTCTTTTTTACCTGTTAAAGATCAGGCTCTGGCTGCTGGGAAACAACATGAATTAAAACTATTTCATGTTGGCAATCTGCTAGCAACTAAAGTAATCACTTGGAGGTTTTTCAGTACAGCACCTACTTTGTAAACAATTTCACCCAAGGAGAACCAGAAACCTCGAGAAACCACTGCCAAACATGTGGGGAATACATATTTTTCCCTAATCACCAGTGGCTGTCAGGGAGTCACCAACTGATCTCTATGCTTGTCTGACCTCAAGGTGATTTTCAGTGGTGCGTATTGTCCATATTTGCCTATCGACAATTTTGCAGACTGCTGTTTAGATGTTGTAGCTGTTTAATGTCACCAGGGGCAGTGTCACAAATAACTCATCTGTGGGCCACTCTTGCTTGTGCTGCTGTTGATAGTGATGTTGGATTTTTCTGGAGGACTGCAGAATGCAGACTTTAAGTTAGAGAGCAGAATTCATAGTTCCATCAATTACAGCAAGTCATCCAAGTCCTAAACCAGCAAAACAACCCCAGACCATCACAGTACCACCGCCATGTTTGACTATTACTATGACATTCTTTTTATGAAATACCGTCTTAGTTTTATGTCAGATGTAACAGGACTTGAACCTTGTTAAAAGTTCAACTTTTGTCTCGTTAGTCCACAGAATGTTTTCCCAAAAGTTTTCGGGATCATCAACATGTTTACTGGCAAACGTGAGACAAGCTTTTGTGTTCTTTTTGGTCAGCAGTGGCTTTCTCCTTGGAAGTCTCCTGTTGATGCCATTTTAGCCCAGTCTCTCTGGATAATGGCTTACACCTTGGTTTGCTCGAGTCCTAAAGCTTTAGAAATTGCTTTCTAACTCTTTCCAGGCTGATAGATATCAATGACTTTGTTCTGCGGTTGTTTCTTTAGATTATAGCATGATGTGCTCCTTTTTGAGGTCTTTTTTTTCTTTTTTTTTTGAGGCTTCACTTTGTCAGACAGGTTCTATTTAAGTGATTTCTTGATTCAACAGGTCTGACAGTTATCAGCTTTCCAAAAAAAAAAAAAGTGGCTAATCACAGTTAATTCATGAATTAATGGGTCATATAGGGTTACATAGGTAGATCACAGAGGGCAGATAGGTTTGATGGCTTTTTCCCCTTATTAAATGAGATCATCATTTACAAACTGCATTTTGTATTTACTCAGGTTATCTTTGACTAATATTAAAATTAATTTCATGATCTGAAATGTTAAGTGTGAAAAATATACAGAAAAATAAGAAATCAGAAAGGGGTCTGTAGGAACTGTAAGCAATGTAACCAAATCCATCATTAGACCTCACAGGGTTAACCATAACTTGCTTAAAGCATTGTCAGTGGAGAACATTAATATGTTTGTGTG
The DNA here is from genome assembly GCA_015107715.1 of Tylochromis polylepis. NCBI lineage: Eukaryota > Metazoa > Chordata > Actinopteri > Cichliformes > Cichlidae > Tylochromis > Tylochromis polylepis. The sequence goes on from VVHJ01001871.1 coordinate 14,527, forward strand.
GGAGTTCATGCATGTTCACAGTGTGAATTATTTCAAAATGCATGTGTCATGTAAGTGGAAACTTGTGACTCAGACTTGCAGCACTCTGAAAAGAAATTTTTGCTGGGTGATTGTTGTGGGTCACAACAGCAGAGCATTCCTCACAAAATAGAGAGTGAGTCAGCAGAAAGGAGGATGTGTTTCTGGGAATATCTGCATCTTTTTGGTATTTGGGAATAAGCTTCTGGTTGGAAAAACAGTCAGGTTGAAGACATAAGCAGAAATGTAGCACGTGAGAAATGCAATACTCTGACGAAGTGACTGGCCACAAATTAGAAAACTGTGGTACATTAGAAACTATAATAAGCTATTCAGGGCACAGCTTGAAATATGAAAGGAGTAAAACCTTCCATATCTGGTCACTGACTAAGCTTATGTAATGGTTTTTAGATTATTTGAGGAGTTCTTGACGTAAAGGTCTCCACAGTAGGAGAAGATTAGCAGACTGTACAAAATGAACTATTTCCTGTAGTTTTAAATACCGACCACAGTGTGCATCTATAAAATACATGACATAACACTTCAAGTCCTTGGCTTTAAATGTATAAAAGTCATGCCCTTTAAAATTATGACAAATTACAAGGGGAGACTTCTGGCATTTTTATACCCCTTAAGAGTACGTAATACAGATAAATGTTTTATGGGAAGGTGTTTTGTTTTATACATGACTGTGGGGAGAAACATCTGGAAACTGTTAAACAAAAGCCTGAGCAGTTTTTTTTTAAAACAGTAGCTGGTCATAAATTGTTTTAATTCAACCTACTATGGGGTGTTGGGGGGGGGGGGGGGGGGGGGGGCT